>JADLZK010004997.1:0-98529 GCA_015847255.1 Hyparrhenia diplandra | reverse complement strand
ATAGATTCTCGGAAAATAAGATTTAAAATGACACACTTTTGCACTATAGGATGGGTTGCATGGGTTACATTGTTTTTATGTTTCACGATTGTTGAGTGGATGGTATCAAGAGATTTTGAACTCATCTTTTGAAAATCAAATGAAGAGTCAACTTCATCGATGAAGTTCCGCTGGGAGCCATTCTTCTATCAAGTTTAGAGAGAGAAGAGTATAAAGTATTGTCCTATATATTCTAACTTATGTCCTGTTGACGTGGTGAAGCCGTATAGGACGAGCATGCATTATGTTATACATATAATATAATGTTGAAATATAATAATTATGTTGGAGACCTCCTCCATTCATCCCGTATAGTCGTTCTTCTTATAGCTATTCTATAAATTTCGCCGTACCAAGTTTTTGTCACTTTCGACTATTCTTTGATAATTCTTGCTCTAAAATTTCTGACCTTTGGGGAACTATTGATTGCACTCTCAATTACTTCATCAACTCGAACCTTGGTCTATTCCTTGACTTCTCAAATTATGCATGTCATATCTTCATTTCTTTTAACTTCGACACATGTTACTTCCTTGACATTGCTTGGCGACATGTGTTGCGCTGAAGTCACTACAATTGTGTCCAATAGGGGAACCATGATCCATGACCGGAAATAGCGTCGAAACCTGGGGGTCTCATGGACCGCAGCCACAAGGAAATACCGCCGGGCGCCGATATCGGGGTCTATGGTCATGATTCACTATAGTCCACAATTAATGTGCTTTCACCTTCCTTGAACCTCTTTTGAAAATTCCTATCCGTACTGAATTTCCGAAAACCTCTTATTGATTGCACCCATCTTTTAATTCCGATTGTAATCTTGATATCAATCTTTGTTGTTTTGTGAATATCTTTCAAGTCAAGGTGCTTGACATATTTTCTTTGCATTGCTTACCCCACGGGATTTCTCTCTCCAAAATCTCGGGGCGAGATTTCTTTTAAGGGGAAGGACCGTAACATCCTAGATATTAAAAAGTAATGAAAATTTTAAATATGATCATCATGTGTAATTATCAAGTATCATGGTAATAACGCATTTCATGTTTCAAATTATATATGTCATATATCATGGTTGTGTTGGAATTCAAGTTCAAATTCAATTTACGGGTAGATTATTAAATGAATTTTTATGAATAAAATTGGTCCAATTTGTGCTCCATGGATTTGTGTGAAGTTTGCTTTATGTAACTGTAAAATTGGTTGATTTTGTTGATCATAGTTTAGTCCTTAATTAAATTCCCAATAGTTGCTATTTAACAATTTTGTTAACACTAATTTGGATTTCAATATTCGAAAATTCAAAATTCTACTTTCAAAACCAGTTAGAATTTGGTGATGGTCCAAAAGCAAAGTTGTAGAACCTAAAATTTTTGGACAACTTTTTATTTTGGAATATTTTTCAAGTTGTTATATGTTTTTGAGAGCAATTTGAAGGAAATCAGGAAAAGGACCACTGCTGCAGTAACCGTGGCGAACTGCTGCCTGCCGTGGCACCGCCGTGTGCCGTTTGGCCGCGCCCGCGCGATGTCTCTAGTCCCTGGACGCGTAGGTGGGTGCGTGGCAAACTCGCGAAGGCGCTGTCGTGCTCAAGTTCGTCTCCCCGTCCTTACCCCGACTCCCTCTCCCTCTGTCTGCTGCTCGCTGTGGCCGTGTCCGCCATGGGAGCGGAGCAGAGCCCGTCCGGAGGTCCGTCTCGTTTCTCCTCGCTCACTACGAGCAGAAGCCACCATCTCCGCCGGATCCTCTCCTCCTCACGCCCATAGCGTCGCTTCTTCAGCCGCCGTAGCTCGGCCAGCAGCAGCGCCGCTGTGGCAGTCTTGCCGGTGCTCGTGGCCGGTCCTCCTCCAGCCATCTCCGGCGAAGCCGCCACAACCGACGGGTGCGCGCTAGCCCAGGCATGCCCTATAGCCTCTCCCTTGCCACCGGCGACCGCCCCTCCGGCTGAAATCGACGTTCCCGGCGCCCTCTGTTTTCAATCGCGACCAGGGGATTTACCCTTAGAAGGGAAGCTTTTTCAGGGTCCTAGCTGCACAAGTCATGACTCAGGTGAACAGTTCGCTACAGGGTTTTTCTTTTTCTTTTTTTCTGTTTTCAGCTGAAACTTATTATTTTCATAACTAAATAATTAGACATGCTACAAATATGAAATTAATTGTGTGAGCTTGTAATGATGTATACTCTCAAGGAAAAATATGAGCTTAGCAAAACGATTAGTTTTGTTATGATTTAAAATTAGATCTTTTAATTAATAAATGGACTTTCCATGCTTTTTGTAGGTTAAAATAAATATCCAATGATCATGAAACTTCTTGTGTATCTATTTTATACTAGTATCAACCTTCACAGAAAGTTTGAGAATAATTTGATGATGTTTAAGTATATCCTTTATTATATGCCCTAATTATTAGTTAATGATTATTAAATGATTAGCATAAATCCTAACAGGACTTGAAATGTGTTTTGATTGGTTGATGACCATGAGACACATCCAACCCTGCTTTTCATGGCAAGTTTATTGTCTTCTTGATATGTCCAAGATGAACTTGAGATGATAGCAAATAAAAATGCTTTCTAGTTTAATTTAGCCTTTCATTAGTAACTACCTTGCTTTCTAGTGCTTAGGTCAAATGAAGTTTCTTTGCCTTTGTCCTACTTGGCTATGGTAATGTGTATGTGTTTGCTCCTTGGTTAAGCATGATCAAGTTGGTAATCAAATAGCTAAAGTGTTTTATACTCATTCCTTGCTATTGCATAGGTTAATTAAGTCGCTATGTCTTTCATCCAAGCACTTTCATGCACCATGCTATGAACTCCATCATGTTAAGCAATACATCATGTATTACGTGTAGTAAACGAGAAAGAGAAGGTTGGAAGCTGCAAGTACCAAGCGTGTGATGCTTTGGTTTCTCGTCGGAATTAAGGCAAGTGCATGACGAACCTTTGCTTGGGCTTCGCGCCTCTGTTTGAGTTTTTCTTTGAATCAATTGTTTCATGTGCTATACCTTTCATGGTTCATATTCAAGTTTCAGACTTTATATTCAAGTATCAAGTTTTCATTTACATTCAATTCCAAAGGCCGGTTTATCCGGAAGTGCAATTTGGTTCTTATATTCAAGTGCCTGTGAGTAAGTGTTGGCCCCACTTGCTCGGGCTTTACCCGAGTAAATGCTAAGGAGTATTCAAGTGCTGTCCGCTTTAAACGGAAACTACTATTCGGTTGGAGTTCCATAATTCATTCCTGAATTCTATTGAGTTGATAGTTCTTCCAGTTCTGAATGTACTTGCCGAAAGTTTTCACTCACCCTTGTGTTTATTTGGTTTTTAGGTGCTAAACCATCATGGCTTGTATGGGAACTGGGAGTAGCACCATCATCACAAGTATTCACTTTTCATTTACCAACACGTAATCTTTTTGCATAGCAGTTGCTACTGCAACAGTTTTGATTTAGTCCTAGTGTATATGTGTTGAGGGTAGCCCCCGTGGAGATTCTAGCCGGGCGTTACAGAAAAATCAGCGGAGGAAACCAAGTAAGGGTCTTTGGATCTTATCTGAAGCACAGCCTGTGGAGGAGTTTCTTGTTTTCAGGACCCGAAGCACTACAAATCTATATCCACCTTGTTACAAATGTGGATATGGATATATATAAAACAAGTTAAGCAGTGAAGGAGTTTGTCCCTTGCATCAGCCTTATATATATGCAACCCGAAGCACAAGAACATCATCTGAAAAACCAAAGAATCACTAGATCAGGATGCTTGAGTCTCTCGGGCAAGCAAAGGTGGGAAGCATAAACCAGTTGAGACTCGATAAAGAAAGGGTGAGAAGCATAAACCAGTTGAGACTCAATGAAGAAAGGCATATGCTCTGGTGTGCGTGAAGGAAAGCACATACTTTTTTTGAGGTAAAGGAATAAACATCTAGCCTCACCTAGGGATGAAAACAGACGTAAAGAATCCAGTCCCGTTTTCTACTTTTGTCCCACCCATTTCTGTATTTGTATGATCCTGTTTTCGTATTTATGGAAACATGTGAGGAGATTTCTAGCACAGTGAAAAAAATTAGTATGCCATCATTGAGTACCATCAGAAATTGATCAAACTTGCTTAGCACGTTGTTCATTGTCTCCATAAACCAAGGAGGTGTATTTGTTAATCCAAAAGACATAACTTAGAATTCATAGTGCCCGTACATGGTCACAAATGTCGTCATCTCAATATCCTCTTATCTTACCACAATCTAGTTATAGCCTGACTGCAGATCAATCTTGGAAAACACCCTATCAACTTTTAGACGATAAATAACTCATCAATACGAGCCAAGGGATACTTGTTCTTGATTGCATTGAAGCCACGATAATCCACACACGTCTGCCAACTACCATCCTTCTACTTAGTAAAGAGAACCAGATCTTTCCAAGGCGACAAACTATGGTGAACCAATTTCTTGGACAACAGATCATCCAATCATTTCCTCAACTCTTATTGAAATGGGCGAGACAAATAATATGGGGCAGCATTCCTAGAAGCTCCTCTGGAAAAACATTAGGACGATCTCAAACAATAGGAATTTCTCCAATCACAAGGGATTTGGTTGGCTTCTCAGCCAGAGTTCTAAGAAACTTTCCAACACAAAAAGAGATTAAGAGGGAGCACTTGCTTTAAAGGTTATTCTTTGACCCAAGGGAGCCTCCAAGGAAACAGTTTTCTAGAAAAAGATATAACAGCTTCATAACAATGTAACACTACCAGATCCGGGCGCTTTGCCGTGTGCCGTAGGCACACGGTGAAGGCCCAAAAACACTTCGGCTTAGGCTAAGCCGAGTGTTACACTCGCTTAGACCACACGGCACATTTTTCACGGCAACGACCGCCTAAGCCGAGTGTCAAATCGGGCACTCGGCTTAGGCTAAGCCGAAAGTGTCTAACGGCCCTTGCCGAGTAGGTAACGTGCACACGACGTGAAAAGCGGGAAGGACGGCGGGCATTGTTGACGGAGCCTTTGCCGAGTGTTTACATGGCAAAATAATTGTCTTTGCCGTGTGCCAACATACGACAAAGAAGTAATCGTGTTTTTTTAGTTAATTTCTATGCCGAAAATTCGACGCACGGCATAGGCATTTTTAATTTTTTACACGCCATTCTATGCCGAAAGTGTCAACACACGCCAAAGGAAATCAACATTTTTTAAAAAAAAAACCGAGTGCTTGAATTAAACACTTCGGCAAAGAGTGATGTCTTTGCCGAGTGTAATGGTCACAACACTTCGGCAAAGAGTGATGTCTTTGCCGAGTGTTATGGCCAATACACTCGCAAAAGATGTTTTTTTTTTTTTTTATATTTTCCAGCAGCACATATATAACAGTTTATAATCACACACACACACACCACACACACACACACACACATATATATATATATACATATATACATATACATATCTCACATGTCCACATTTATCACAAATATATATATATAGATATGACAATAATATCACATATGTCGTCACAACCATCCATAAATTCACATAGTACATCACAATTCACATAGTCCATCACAAAGCACACAAGTCCGCTAATGTAGGCAACACACAAAAAGTCCACTAATGTGTCACAAGTCCATCATAAGTACAACTCACGGCGGATCCAGGCTGCCTTGTTCCCGCCCGAAAGCTGGAATTTGCCGAGACGGAGATTCTTGCACCGGGCACAGATTGATGCTCACCCGGAAGCACAGGGTTATTTGACGCCGTCGATTAGTGTTGCACAAAGAAGGGTACAATGTGTGAGACAAGATTTAAGATAGGTTATGAAAACTTGAAATTTCGGCAGCACCTCCCCGCTGATGAGGTTTCCAAGCCCCGCAACAAAACAACGGCTCAATGGTCGACAACACATATATCCATATGCACACACCATGGTGCATTGAAGCCAACATTTCATTTGGAGTGTATGGACGGGGTTGTTGTAAGTCTCGGCCGAGGCCTCCGGGTTGTAGCGCTTGACGGACTTCGCCGGGCGGTGTGGGCCATTGCCCATGCCGAGAACTCGGAGCAGACTCGCCACCATGTGAGTTTGTCTCGCGAAAGAAACAACAGGATAATTAGAAATTTGCATACTTGAGCTTTTAGAATAAATAAGTGGATTGAGCGTACCCATCTAGCCGCGAAGGCCGAGAGACAAAGGTTGCCTTGGTGGTGTGCTGGACCTCGCATCATCAAACGCCGCTCCCGGGCCTCCCCATTGCTTCCGCCAAAACTCCTCGCTGCACCACCTCTCCGCCATTTTCGCCCAAAGAGCCCGCAACGCCTCGCACCACCATGGAACCACCTACACGTCATCAAAAGAGGCGATCAAATTAAGCCTATTTAATCTCGAAGAAATTAGTATTAGTTCTCTCATTTACCTCCATGAATTGCTCCTTGGTCAAATTATACTCCTCCAACCTTGCCTATTGTTTAGTGACTTTCTTATACTTTTTCTCTTTGTAATCAATGATGGCCCGATGCGCGCCTCGTAATGCATGTCCTTCAGAGTCTATAGCAAGCTTTGTTAACCGCTTTCTTCGCCACCTCCTCGCACCCATCTTCCCATTTGTAGTAATCTTGTATATAGCAAAGTAGTGACAAGAATGTCTAATGAATGTGATGTGTAAAGCAATGTAGTGAGAAGAATACTTACCCAAAAACTCACTTCACACGCCAGCCACACCGGCGCGCACCCTCACCATCCTGATCAAGTGTATCGCGCTTAAACGTGTAATGTGCAAACGACGGCGGGTACCTCGTGCTCTCCACCAAAGTCCACCAAGCCAGGGAAGTGCTCCTTCAACAACAAACCGATAACACCACAGGGATGGCATTTGTGATCACCTTCCTGCACAAGCACCAAACCCCTGCCCAAATAATCAAGAAAATGTATTAGTATTTACTTTGTGATTTTCAACATAACAAATGAGAAAAACAAGAATAGCTTGTTACTTACTTTGTACCACCAAGCCGCACAATCGGACGTCTCTCTAAAGGTATCGGTCGCTTTGGAAGTGTCGAGTGCCCTCGTGAGTAGGGTTTAGTCGTGCCAGAGGAAGAGGCCCCCACTACCGCACCACGTGGACCGAAAGTCCCCCCCCCCAGATCCACCTCCCCGGTCCCTCGCTCTGCCTCCCCCCTCGTCCTCGTCCTCATCGTCCCCTCACCCTCGTCCCTCGCCCTCGTCCCCGGCCTCTGCCCCGTCCACTCTTGCCTCCTCCTCCTCCTCCTCCCGGTGGTGGAGGAGGCGGACGAGCCGGGACGACCCTTCCTCCCGACGGACCTTCCTCCCCCTCCTCCTCCCACCGCGCCTCCTCCCGCCTCCCCCTCCCGCCTCCTCCTCCCCCTCCCGCCTCCTCCTAACTCGTTAATTGTCCGGTATTTGGACTTGACCTACCTGTAAGCTTTTGAGTTCCCGCCTCCGCCTGGCATCTTTTTCAATTACCTGCATTGGCAAAGAGAGACAAAAATCAACAAAACATAATTAGAAAGAGATTTAAAATAAACAAGACATATTACAAAAAGAACATAACATAATTAAAAGGTAACATAATATTACATGACTTAGAAATAATCATCATCCTCATCTCTGCAGCTGGGACACCGAACGCATCATCACTATCATACATGTCTAGTTCCAAGTTGATTTCATGATCATCTGGAGGAGCAATGTCGGTAGCATTGTCATTGCCTAATTCTAATTGCCGAAGTAATTCTAAGTCCTTCACATTTTCAACCTCATCTCCATCGTCCTCATCTTCAACCCTTTCATTGTCTACTTCCCTTACGATTTGGATCGGTTATGTCTATCACAAAGCTTCCTTGTAGCCCCTCTTCTTGAAAGAACTCTCCCTCATATGTGTTTGGGTTAAAGTTGTAATCCTCATTGTTTGGGATAGGTAGTTTACCGTGTGGTAATACCTTGGTCACAACCTCCCAACCCTTTAGACGCTCATCTGTTTGGCATGACCATGGGAGATAATAAACTTGTGTGGCCTGTTGAGCCACAACATAGACATCGTCTCCTGAGTACTTGGAATCTGATCAAAGGTCGACTATACCAAGTTTGTCGTGTTCTTTTCTTACTGCTTTAGGATCAAACCAATGGCATTTAAAAACGACAGGATGAAGAGGTTTGCGACCCTGAAATGTGAGTTTGTATATTTCTTCAATTCTTCCATAATAATCATCCCCATCAAGGCTGGGCGTGAAAACTCCGATGTTTGTCGCTTCTTCGATTGGGCCGAAGTCTCCTCGTGTCTTATTGTGTGAAATCAATATCCATTCACATCATAACCGATAAATGACCGGGACCCTAAAATCACAGCCACCCGAAACCTGTCTCAACTCGAGGTCCATATTCGCATCGTCTTGGCCCTGAAATGTTATATCAAAGGCAAGCCGTTTAAAGAAGGATAGTAATGTCAAACTAAGTACGCACCAAAAATGGAACGTACCTTGCGTTTGAACCACGAAATGAAATCGGGTTTTCCATTGCCCGCACCCCATTTAAGAAGGGTGTCCAATTCATGCGGTTCAGGCGCCGCCCTCCTCCTCCAAAATTCATGAGTAAATTGCCTGTACCGATGAGAAACAAGGGTGTTGGATGCAAAACAGTGAGTAGTCGAGAACAAGTTTGTTCAGAATAGTGACTTACACCATATACGATGCCATTTCGTCAAGGTTGGTCAAGTGTGTAAAGCATGATAGTGCGCCACTCTGCACGACTCAAGGTCTTCTGGGTCTTACCACTTGCACTTCCAAGTTGCCCTCGAAAAAGGCTGAGCTTCGATTCATTTTCCTCAGCATTGTAACGAGGGGGCGGATTATGCACGTTAGGAAGGTTGTCAGCATAGTATGTTGTTGTGAAGTTTGTCACCTCCTCCAAAACTGTTGCCTCTGTGATGGAAGGTTCAATCTTGCATTTATTTCCAGTTTTCTTCCGAACAACCTTTAGGGCTCTCTCAATTGAATAGCACCAATGGTACACGGCCCCCGCCATTCGTGCCTCATACGGGAGGTGCATAATCAAATGTGGCATTGAAGTGAAGAAGCCTAGTGGAAAGATCTTCTCTAGCTTACAGACCAACACAGGAGCCATTTTTTCCATGTCTGCAACCACGGCCCTAGATAACTCCTTAGCACATAGCTGGCGAAAGAAATAGCTCAACTCTGCCAGCACTTGCCAGATATGATCAGGAACATAGCCTCTAACCATCACCGAAAGAAGTCACTCAAGCCACACATGGTAATCATGACTCTTGAGCCCATTGATTCGCAGAGTAGATAAGTTCACTCCCTCCTCGGATTCACCGCATACCCATCGGGGAACATTATCTTCTAAAACCATTCTAGTACTTCTTTCCTTTGATCCCTGCTTAACGTGAAATCGGCCTTGGGCCTACTCCATTTCTTGCCATTTTTAGGAGGCCTCATCTCCTCCTTGATTCGTAAGCATAACATTGCCGGATCCACTCTAGCCTTAACGTTGTCCTTTGATTTATCTGTGTCCATGATTGTTCCAAATAGTACCTCACCGAGATTCTTTTTCGGTGTGCATTGTATCAATGTGATGTGGACAAAGAAGATCACCATGATAGGGGAGCCTCTCTAAGCCCGACTTGTGAGTCCATGCATGATCCTGGCCATAACCCACGAAGCGACCATCTTTAGACTTGTCGTCTACCATGAGAGCATCAATCTGAGCACGGATGGTAGCAGCTGTCATCATCTCTAGTGGAGGGTCTGTAACTACACGGCCTTTCATAAAGTTCCTGGTGTCTTCTCTAAATGCATGGTCAAGATCAATGAATTGCCAGTGTTGGTCAAAACAGGAAAACTTGCCACCCTTATTCAACCAAAGAAACATCACAACTGTCTTGCATACTGGGATCCGCCGAAGGATGCCTCGACGAGCGGATGACCACGCGATGGGTAGCGCGCGGGCGGGGGAAGCGCCGCGCTGCTACGTTGCAGTTACCATTGACGTGGCCCAATCATAACCCTGAGAACTCCCAAAATAGCCCCTAGTGGGGGATTTCCAAATAGGTGTAGTAGATGTCTGACTCATAGGTCCCCTTACCCCTAAGCTCAGTGTTTAATGTTGACCACGCTTACCCCTAAGCAAACTCTGAAGTGCTGGAGTTCAGCCTTTTTCAGGTAGCAGGGAACAAGACCAGCGCGCTCTACATGCTTGCTCAATCGTGAAACTTTTTGACTGCATTTTATATAGATACTTTAATTTGCATACCAGAGAGCTAGATTTACATGTTTTGATCTCAATTTGAAAAGATTAGCAAATTATGCCTAAGGTGTGGCAATCAAAACGTTGAATCGTGGGTCATCCACCGTCTAACTAAAAACCGCACAAGCGCGGCAAGGCCACGCGTAATTTTCTAGTTCTAAAGCAAGAATGCACCGGATCTGCTCTGGTGTTATCTATTCCTGGTGCCAATGAACTACCCACTTTACGCCATTTGTTCTTTTGTTCCATGACAGGGGAGGGGTAGGAGGGATGGGTACCGGTGCCTTTGCTCTTGAGCAGAGTACAGACGCAGCGGCGCCACGGCTAATTAATCCTCATGCGGCACAATTTCAACGAGGAAGTCGGCTACGTCCGGACCGTCGGTGTGTGCCACGCCGAGGCGACGTAGTTACGCGTTGCGATTAAGCCGGCGTGCAACCAAGAACGGATGGCTGTGCCCAAGAAACACCGTGAAGAAATGATCCCCGCTCGCCCCGTAATCAAGCAAACACGGGCTGCTCTAGTCTCGCCCGGACTATATTTTCCAACTTTTTTATATGTATGTTTTCCAACTTGTTTCAACACGGGAGAGGGTCGGGGAGAGGAGGAAGAGGGGGGGGATTGAGGGAGGAAGAGGGGCTGGGCAGCGAGAAGAGAGCTGCTCGACGCGCCGCCGCGGCCCCCAAGGCCGATCCGGTGCTTTCCGGCGGCCGCCAACCTGGCTGGTGCTCGCCGGCTGCACCCACCCCCACCCCTTCCTCCGATGCGGTGATCTCTTCACGGTGGTTGCCGACTCCCCAATCCTATGGGTGATGCGTACGATCACCGTAGCTCCGTCAATCAAGAAGGCTTTGCGGCGGGATCACAGCCAAGGATCCCCTCGCCGTCTCGATCTTGAAGCCGTGGATCGTCGCCTCATTTTGAGGGACTTCCATCTCTTCTCCTCGACGAATCCGCCCAACCGATACACGGCAAATTCTAGGATTCCGACTCCTAATCCGAATGTGAATACCTTGGAGACGTGGATTCCCTTGCCAAGAGCCCAGCGGACCAAGTGGTGGCCAAGAACTCTACCTCGGCGCCTTGCAAAACTCCGCTTCCTCGACCCGCTGCCGGAATTCAATCGGTGGCCGGTGTCGGATCGACCTCCTCGCCTAGGGAGAGTCAAGCCGGTGCCCTTTTTGCCACGGCCGGTGAAGCCGCCATGGAAATCTCTCGAAAGGCCCGCTTCCACCACCGAGGATCACGCCGCCGGTGACGCTAGGCGATCTACTACCGGCGGCGAAGAAGACGCCGTCTCATCGGGCCTCTGATCCGGGTTTTTTGGATTTTCGAAATTCAAAACAAGCGGGTCGGAGGCGTGAGTTGCAAATCGTGCACCCGGTTGAACCAAACCCTTTTCCCCCTTTGGGTTCAACCAATACGGCGTAGGCCCCGGGGTAACCCCTCTTCGACCACGCACTCGACACCAATCACCGAAAAACCTAGGCGCCGCCTCATCAATCCCGTTGTGCCGCCCGGAGGCGCTTCCCCATGAAGCCGGCGTATCACGCCATCCTCATGGCCGGTGGCCGGGGACATCGTTTTCACCGTTGGAGCCAATACGTGGCTGGTCGTGGTGGTCTTTGTGGATCAGGATCAAGATGTGGCGGCAAACCGAGAGGGCCCTGGTCGGGCGCGCCGTCGTCGGCGGCGCGGGCGTGGCGCAGCCGCCGATCGTGGGCGCGAGTGTGCTGCTGATCGTGGCACGGCGCCGCTGCCGTTCGGCGGGCGAGCCCCCGCTGCGGATCGTGGGCGGCGGCACCGCTGTCGGGGCAGCGTGGCTCAAGTTGCGGCGGCGCCATCGCTAATGCCGCCCGGGCACAGGTAAGCGGCGGTGCCCTCCCCGACCCTCAAAGCCGCGAACCCTGCCGCCTAGGGGACACGACCCATGAGGAGGACAACGCCCGTGTCCGCTAGCCACGGATCAAGAGGCGCCCGTTCCAACCGTGGAGGACCTTGGCGGAGGCCAAAGAGGAAGCGACACAGGAACTTTGGAATGCGTAATTTGCTTACGGGATCACTACACAAACCAATGTCCTCTGTCAGCGGGGCCAAAACCTTCGGTTGCTTCTTTGCGGTGCGGTGAAGATGGCATGGGCTTCTTCCAAATCCAAAGCCAACCTCAATGACATTGTCTCTTCTTCCCCGAGAACTCAATAGCCGCCCAAATCACCGTGGAATCCGGTGAGGTTTCCTCTCGTTCTTCTTTGTCTCGAATTATCAAGGATCATCCCCGTGCGGGGCGGTGGGAAGTGCAGAAGTGAGAGGCGGACCTACATCGTCCCTTTCCCCGGCAAGGAGGAATTGGACCGCATGGTAGCTATTGAAACAATTACAACAAAGAACAAGGAAGGTACTCTTTTGTTTAAAGAGTATGTTGATGATGCTAAGCCCATCTCGTGGGGGATCGATATTTGGGATGACGTAAAACGGACCCACTTCAAAACAAAAGCCCGGTGCGACTGGCCCAAGTATCATCCGAGCTCGTGAGACAAACAAAGAAGACAAACCACCCTATCGCCCGTGCGGGCTCGAGGTCAGCCGACGAGCGACTCTCCACCTCGCTCGAGCTCTATCGCCACGAGCTCCCCGGTCACGCACAACTCTCCGCCGCTCGAGCTCTACCACCATGAGCTCTCCGACCCCATATGAGCACGAGCTCAATCGAAGACCTTTCTCCGACTCGCTCGAGTTCTATCGCTACGAGCTCTCCGACTATGCGCGGGCACGAGCTCAGTCGGGGACCTTTTCTCCGACTCACCCGAGCTCTCCCCGTTTCGGACAAACGGGAGCTCGTCAATCGAGTCCACTCCGTCCCGCACGAGCTCGAGCTCGGCGACGACCTCACACTCATCCGCTGTCTTCTCGAAGAAGCCATCGGGTGCGAGTTGGCCAACCACTCCGCTGACGAAAGCACCGTAGCCACGCCGCCAGCCCGCGATGGCGGGTAAAGGTGATAGATTCACCCCGCCATGCTCAAAATGCGACTACCTGCCCCCCCGGTCAAATCCGGCTACGAGCAATGCAAGACCAGCGTCACCCAAGCCCATACCGACGGGGCGTATTCCTACTCCGACTAAAGACAGGGCATGGACCGGACATCATCCACTTCCTGGAATCCGGCGTACGGCGATGACCAAAGAAGGGGAGCGCACTCAGCGCACACAAGCCCATGCCGACCACTGTAGATTGCACGATCATTTGTACTCTCTCCCTATTATCTTTTTCTCCGACCTGCCCTCAGCCTTGTTCGCCGCCGAGCTCTTGCACTATAAAAGGGACCACTCAGCGGCGGGAGAGGGCAGAAGCAATTCAAGCAGCCTCACCGCCCGATTCATACACACCCACGCTCGATACTGGCACTTGCCTCAATCACAGAGACTTGGGAGCCCTCTCCCTCTCTCGCCCGACTTGTATTCACCCCCTGCGAGTCTTGAGCTCGGATAGTGAAACACACCTTGGACTAGGGAGCTCGATCGCGCCCGAACTAGTATAAAACTTGGTGTCATTGTCTCTAGAGCTAGGCCATCATTGCACGCACTAGCCCGGTCGATTCGACCATGGTATAAGACCACGGCGGTTAGCGCGCTAGGTAGGGTAGCGCTAGTGTGACGATCACCACTTCGATGGTTTCCTCCGCTCCTCGGCGACCAAAGCCCTGCCGGTGATGCGTTTCGGGCGCTCAACTTCGTCGACACCGATCGGCGGCCTCTCTCGCGGGGCTGTCTTCCCCGGCGATGCGGCGCGAGGGCGTGCAGCGTCTCCTCCTCGTAGCGCCGCCCGACTCCGTGTTGGCGGACACGGGCCGAATTCGATTTTTCGTGCCCACGAGCCCGATCCCAGCCGCGGATCGCTTCTTCATCCTCGCCAAGGACCTGCTTCCGAACATCCCGGGGCCCGAGCCCACGCAGGACCTTGTTCGGGCGATGTCACCTACTCCATCGCCAACGCCGTCGTCAGCTCCGAGGAGAAGGCCCTCTGTCGTCGATGAGTTCATGGCGGCCTCGCCAAGATGTACCCCGACGGGCAGCTTTGGTCTCCGACTCTACCGGGGATCGGGCCCCCGAACCGACACCGGGGGAGCTCGAGGTCGCCGGGATATGAGCTTGATGGGCGTCGACCGAGTCGGGCAAACTTCATGTGCCGAACTCCGGCGGCGCGTGAACGGCAACCCCTCGGCGACTCTAGTGAGCACACCCCCGCAGACTCGAGGCCGGCGGCGCAAACCCGGCGGTCGACCGCGTCAAGGCCCGCCTAGATGAGCTTGACGAGCTCGAGCGTGAGGCAGCTCATGAGCGAGGCCATCCTCGCGTAAGCGGGGATGACAAAGATGTCGAGCACGAGCTCGCGACGCCCACCACCGCATCAACCGCGAGGAGGGTGCCGACGAGCTCCCGCCGGTCTTCGGAGGGCATCGCGTAACCTCGCAGCGCCACGCCGGCTCCCTACGATGTTGCCCCGCACCCGAGGATCCGGAGGCTCGACGAGCCCACAAACAGCTCAAGAGGCTCCTCGCGGAAGCCGCGGTTCAGCGGCGGCGAGCTCGGCCTCTCATCGACGGCTCAGGAGGAGCACGAGGCCTCTTCGAACCACACTTCACGCGGATCCATCGGCGCCGGTGAGTTGGCGAGAACCGTGGACGCTGGGGACACGCTCATCGCCCGGCGCAAGAAGGCGGCGCTTCGAACGTAAAAGCCGCCCCAAGAGACGACGACCGACATCGCCCCCGGCGACCGACGTGGCGAGCCGACCGCGACGACCCGACGCGACAACCACCACGGCGACCACCCCCGCTCATACAACAAGTGGCGAGGTGGCCATTACGACGCCGGGGAGGACCGTGAGTCGCAGCCCAACGGGCGACGACCTCGAGCACGCCACCGAGGCAAGAGCACCGCAGCTTCGAGCTCGAGCTCGAGGAGGCCAAGGGCGTTCGGGGTCGCGCATCCACGACGCCCCCATTCCCTTCGCCCGAGCTCGACCTCGGTGCGAGAAGTACAATGGGAGACGGACCCCGCCACGCGTGGCTAGAAGATTACCGCCTGTTTGCCCGGGCGGCGCCGACAACGAATATTTCATCATCCGCAACCTCCCCCTCTACCTAGCGATTCAGCCACGGTCATGGCTCGAGCACCCGGCCGGAAAAGGCGATCCGCGGCCGGGAGGATCTTCCGCGATGTCTTCGTCGGTAACTTCGAGGGGCACCTACACCGGGCCGAGCACGGCGTGGGATCGACCAGGCGGGTGCAAGGAAGAAGGGGGAAAGCCTGCTTGCGACTACCTCAGCGCTTCTCCAAGCTGCAACAACCTCTCCGAGGCCTCCGGCCCGGAGATCATCACCGCGTTCACCTTTGGCACCACCTGCGAGCCGATCCACGAGCTCGGCGTCAAAGCCCAAGACCGTGAAGGAGCTCCTTGACCTCGCCACCAGCCACGCGAAGGGAGAGGATGCCGTCTGCCGTCACCGGTAAAGGCAAGGCCAAGGCCGACGGCGAGGTCGCGAGGGGTCCGCTCCAGCGAGCAAGAAGAAGAAGAACAAGCGCCCCGTCGCGGCGGACGACGACGAGTTCGTGGCCATGGCGGACAAAAAGAAAGCGGAGCCAAGGGGGGCAAGACCTTCGTCCCCAAGGAGCACTTTGACAAGATGCTTTCGAGGGGCCCGTGCCCGCACTACGAGGGGCCCGTCAAGCACAAGATGAAGGGATGACCGTCTCATGAAGAAGCACGTGATGGGCACACCTGCCCGAAGTGGCGGCAAGGGCGGCAACCGGGGCTGAGAGAAAGCGGCCGTCAACGTCGTCTTCGGCGGTGCACCGAGGATACAAGTCCAAGCGCCCGGCAAAAGGCGACTTCGCCGAGGGTCCTCTTCACCGAGCTGGCCACACCCACATACCTCAAGTGGTCAAGCTCGGCGATCACCTTTGACAAGTCCGATCACCCTCGACACATCCCGCGGCCGGAGATTCCCGCTTCGTCGTCGACCCCATCATCGGCACCAAACGCCTCGGCAAAGGTACCGATGGACGGCGGCATCGGCCTCAACCTCCTCTACATCCACGCGCTCCAAGCTCTCGGCATCCCAAAGCGCGTCTTCGACCTTCGCCCGAGACCCGATCCATGGGGTCGTCTTGGAAAGCGAATGGTCCCTTCGGCGGATCGGCCTCCCGTCACGTTCGGCACCGGGACAACTTCCGCAAGGAGGTGCTCACGTTCGACGTCTTTGCCCTTCGGGGCGGCCTACCCGCGCGCTCTTGGGCCGGCCATGCTACGCCAAGTTCATGGCCGTCCCCAACTACACCTATCTCAAGCTCAAGATCCCCGGACCGAAGGGGGTCATCACCGTCGACTCCACGTTCGAGCACGCGTTCGGTTGCGACAATCGCCGCCATACAAAGACGCCGACATCGCCGTCGAGATCGAACAAATGCTGCCCAAGATGGCGGCCTGGGCCAGCGCCGAAGACTCCCCCGAGCTCAAGAAGGTGGCAAGCACGAGCTCATCCGGCGAGCTTGAGAAGGTGACAGCTGCGCTGTTCGAGCCGAGAAGGACGCCAAGGAGGTCGTTGCCGACGAGGAAGGGCACACCCTACGCATGGGCACCGAGCTCACCCCCAAATAGGGAGCGAAGCTCGTCGACTTTCTCCACGCGAACCTCGATGTATTCGTGGAGAGCCTCGTGTATGCCGTGCATAGCGAGGAAGTCGCCGAAAGCACTCCTTGAACATCAAACCCGGCTCTCGGCCGGTGAAGCAAAGGCTCAGCGTTTCGACGACGCTTCGGCACGCCGGCAATCGCCGACGAGATTGATAAGCTATTAGCCGCTAGGTTTATCAAGGAGGTGTATCATCCCGAGTGGATAGCCAACCCCGTACTAGTAAAGAAGAAGAATGGGAAATGGAGGATGTGTGTTGATTACACGAGTCTCAACAAGGCATGCCCAAAGGATCCATTTCCTTTGCCGCGCATTGACCAAATCGTTGAGTCCACCTCGGGGTGCGAGACACTCTGTTTTTCTTGACGCTTACTCCGGCTACCACCGTATCGCGATGAACGAGCTCGATCAGCTCGCCACCTCCTTCATCACTCCGTTTGGCGCGATTCTCATTACGTAACGATGCCCTTCGGTTTGAAAAAGCCGGGCGCCACCTTCCAAAGGTGTATGCAAAAGGTCTTCAAGGAGCTTCTTAGAAAACTTGTTGAGGCGTGCGTCGGCGACATCGTAGTCAAGACAAAAACGTTCGGGCCGAATTCGTTCCCGACCTCGAAAGGGTCTTTGCTAAGCTCCGCGAGTTCGAGTCAAGCTCAACCCCGAGAGTGCGTCTTCAGGTCCCCTAGGGCAACCGCTTCGGCCGTCGTCGTATCCGGCGTGGCATCGAGGCCAACCCGAAAAAATCGCCGCCATCCGCGAGCATAGGGCCAATCGGGAACGTCAAAGGCGTCTGGCGACTCACGGGATGCCCGGCCGCCCTCGGTCGATTCATAGCTCAACTCGGGGAACGCGGCTTGCCGATGTACGCAGATTCTTTGAAGAAGTCCGAGCGCTTCGTCTGGACCGACGAGGCCCAACAAGCCCTTGACTCTCTAAGCAGCTCCTCGCAAATCCACCGTGCTCGTAGCACCCGCCCCGACGAGCCCATCCTCCTCTACATCTCGGCGACCTCGAAGGTCGTGAGCACCGTGCTCGTCGTCGAGAGGAGGAGGAGGGGCACGCCGCCAAAAGTCCAACGACCGGTCTACTTCATCGGCGAGGTCCTCTCGACACTAAGACCCGTGCTCGCGACTCGGCTCGTGTACGCCGGGCCGATCACCCGGCGCAAGCCAATCTCACTACTTCCGACTCGCACCCCATCACCGCCGTCTCCAAATACCCCCTCGCCGAGGTCGTCCGCAGCCCCGAGGTCGCGGGACGATGGGCCAGTGGGCGTCGAGCCGATGGGGGCCGACATCACGCACGCGCCGAGATTCCATCAAGTCGCAGGCGTTGTCCGACTGCGTCGCCCGAATGGACCGAGGTCGAGCAACCGCCAAGACCCGACGACGTGGAGTACCGGGTGATGTACTTTGACGGTTTCGACAAGAAATACGGGCGCGGGGTCGGATTGGCCTTCATCTCGCCAAACAAGGTGCGCATGAAGTACTCGATCCGCCGTTATTTCCCCGCCTCCAACAACGCCGCCGAGTACGAGGCCCGTGAATGGCTTACGACGCCCGCGAACTCGGCATCTTCGCACCTCGAGGTCCGGGGCGACTCGAGCTCGTAAAACCAGGTCATGAAGGGGAGGCCGATTGCGTCAACCAGATGGCCGCTGACAATCAAAGGTCCGCGAGCTCTAGGAGCACTTTCATGGGCTCGAGCTCAACCACGTTCATCGCAACCACAACAACGGCGCCGACACCCTCGCCAAGCTCGCGTCGGACCGACCGCCCATGCCACCCGGTCTCTTCATGCACGAAAGCATACGCCTTCGATCTGACTCAAGGGTGGACCGGCGACGGTCGGCGTAGGCACGAGCTCACCCACCGATGCCCCGAAGTTCGGACGTTATGGAGGTCAACACCCCCGAGCTCGAGCTCGCCCAACACAACCGCTTGCATGGTCGTGAGCCCGAATCCCGCAAGCTCGGGTGCCGCTTGGGGGCGGGCTCGGGCCGGATCGAGCCCGGTCCCAAAACTCCCAAGCCCGACCAGCGGATCCCGCTCTGGCGGTGGATCGAGAGAGGGCAAGCTGCCTCCAGGCCGAGAAGAGTCGCGGTGCTTAGCTCGCCGAGCTAAGTCTTTCGTCCTCATTGGAGAAGAGCTCTATCGCCCGCAGCGCCTCGGCATCCTACAACGGTGCATCACTTTGAGCAAGGGGAAGAGCTCGTCAAGGAGATCCACGCCGGCGAATGCGGTCACCACGCGGCCCCACGAGCTCTTGTCGAAAAGGCTTTCCGGCAGGGGTTTCTCTTGGCCCACCGCCCGTCGCGACGCTAATCAAGTCATACGCCACCGCGAGGGTTGCCGTTCTTCACCAAGCGTATGCACCTCCCGGCCGCCTCTCAGGGCGATCTCGCTCACTTGGCCCTTCGCGGTGTCGGGGACTCGACATGGTGGGGCCTTTCAAGAGGACACTCGGGGGCTACACGCTGCTCGTCGCCATCGACAAGTTCTCGGCGGGATCGAGGTCATGCCCATTGCCCCCGAAATAAGAGACAATCAAATTCTTCACACTGCATCATCCACCACTTTGGGGTCCCGAACTCCATCATCACCGACAACGGCACCAATTTCATGGGGAGGTCTTCCTTGGCGGGTGCGACGAGCACGGCATCCGGCGTGGACACGGCCTCGGTCAGCCACAAGGACCAACGGACCAGTAGAACGAGCTAACGGTATGATCCCTACGGGGTGTGAAGTCACGCATATTTCAGCGACTCGAAAAATTATTTGGTCGATGGCTCGCCGAGCTCCCCCGCCGTCGTATGGAGTCTCCGCACTACTCCAAGCGGGGCCACAGGGCGCACTCCCTTCTTCCTCATCTTTGGGTCCGAGGCCGAGCTCCCCACCGACCTCGAGTACGGCTCACCTCGAGTCCAGGCCTACAACGAGGGCGGCAGGGCATCGCCGAAGACGCGGCCGACCCGGCTCGACAAAGCCAGCGACATCGCGCTCCTCCACTCCGCCAAGTACACCGCAGTCCATGCGGGCGCTACCCCCGACCGCCAAAAAGAGCGGGCATTCGGCGTCGGCGACCACGTACTCCGCCGAGTTCGAGCACGAAAGACCGCCACAAGCTCGCGGGCGCCATGGGAAGGGCCCTTCACCATCGACCAGGTGCCGAGGCCGTGCACGCACAAGCTCAAGGACGACGTGGGGCCGAGTCCTCGCCAACGCATGGAACATCGAACAGCTACGTCACTTTTACCCCCGAATGTACTTCAAAATATTGTAGCCGCAAGTTTCAATAAAAACACCGATTCGATGCGCCAATGCATTGCAAGCATTCGAGCTCTTTTCTCCTTTAGGCCGACCGAACAACCGCCCTCCCTCCGCCGAGCCCGCCCGCTGCTCGGGGGCTACAAGGAGTGGGGCGACACCCCACGTTTTTAACACACAACTTTTTCGCAAATTCCCGATAACCTCGAGCTCAAAGCACGAAACCGAGCTCACACAGTCGCTACACGACCTCGAGCCCCGAGCCCCAAGATCCTCTAAGTTTCCAACCTCGTACTCATCTCCTCCCCGAGCTCGCATAACGTGTTAAGCATCTCGCTTTGAGATCGCCATCGCAGAAGGCACCCGCCGACGCCTAACGACCTCCCGCCCCCCCCCATGCCGAGGAATGGCCCGCCGCTCGTTTTTACCGAGATACGAGCTCGAACTCGGACAATTAACAATAAAATGCGACAAGGGGGAAGAAAATAACACTTGGTTGCTCAAAGACGAGCTAGCGTTATATTTACATTTAGCCTCGGTTTCAAGGGCTGTGGCATCCAAAATCAAAACAAAAGAGGCCTAGCCTCGAGCTCCTACAACTACTCCCGTGCGGCGGTGGATCTTGGGCGGCCGGCTCCTCCTCGACGGGCTCCTCGTGCTCCTGGACCTCGCCGCCTCCCTCACCGGGCAACAGGCTCGAAGACTTGAGCTCCTCCGCAATAAGGTCGAAGAGCTTGTCGGCCATCTTGTGATGCCGGCCTCGGCGATGGCAGCCTTCTGATTGAGCTCCTCCTCGCTGTCTGACTTCGGCCACCCCTTCTTCACCACCTCGGTGTCAAACCCGGGGGTAGTGGGCAAAGACGACGCTAACCGCCTTGTGGGCGACGCTAGGGCGTCCTCCGTCACCTTGCGCGGGATGAGCAACACTCGGCGGGCCGGATCCTCCATCTCCTCGACACCAAGGGCATCGCGGGGCGCATCCACGTCAAACACGTAATCGTTGTGCTCGCGCCCGATTTCTTGGCCGCATCCTCGGCCTCGATTGCGCCGACGGAACTCGGCAAGCTCCTTTTGCTTGTTCTCGAGCTCCGTCTGCTTCCACTTTGGAGCTCGGTGGTCGCGGTCACAAGGTCGTCCGTTCTCTCGCTTTAGGTCGCCCTCCTTGGTCGCGACTCGAGCTGCGTATGCTTCGGTGTGGCCTCGGGCGGAGGCAAGAGCTCCCTCCTTGCCGTTGAGGTCGCGAGTTAGCCCATGAGTTCTCCTTCTCGCCGCGAGCAAGGGAACAGTCCGAGAACATAAGTCATGAAACAAAAGAAGACAAAAAAAAAAAAGGGCCGCCGCTTACACCACAAAATATTATAAAGGTCCTCCTAGTTCTGCCAAAACGAGTAGTTTTCGGCATCGAGCCGATACCGCTCTGCCTCTGAAGCATGGTACCGACACCACAGCTCGGCGGACTCATGATCGTAAACTGGAAGCCTCGCCGATGAGGACGATTAGCCGCGATACCAAAAGAAAAGGACGGACGAGAACCCGGGGAAAACTCACCTTGAAGCTCGGCGTCGCGTTGCTCAAGCTTCCCCGCGATCTCCTCCTTGTCCCGCCCGGAGCCGGTTGGCTTGGAGCTCGAGCCTCGAGCGCCGAGCCCCTATCATCCAGCGCCTTCAAGCAAGGCGAGCTCCTCCCGCATCTTCTCGCGGCTGCCGCTGTGCGCGAGGTCAACCTCCTCTTGGCGCTTGGCCGCCTGCTGCAGCTCGGCGGCGACCTCTTCACGAACCTCGCGGGCAACGCGCTCCTCGCTCTCACGGATATGGGCGGCAACGTCCCTGAGCCGCCCGTCTAGGTCCTTGTGATGGATGTACATCTGGCCAAGGTCGCCGCTCACTTCCGTCCAAAGTGACATCATCCGCCCCATGAGGTCCTCGGCCTTGAGGCTGGCCATCGCCACCCGGTTGTACCCCTTGACGGCCTCCTGCAGTCCCTACGGAGGAAAAGATGAACGATGAGCACACATGAACGCTGAGCTCAGAGCTCGGCGGCTTCATCAGACGAAGAAATAGGCAAAAACCCTCACCGCATGACCCGATGAAGGAATTCGTGGCGCGGCGCCCTTTGGCGACGAGGCCCGGGGGCGACGATCTCCATTATCTCGCGGCACTAGTCCTCGGGGAACCGCCATGGCGTGATGGACGCCGTGGAATCCGGGAGCCTTGCCTAGATCCTCGGAGGGGCCGCCGAGGAACGGATCCCCTCGGTGGCGCTGAAAGCACGACGCCCCGGTCACGGCAACATCCGCGGCAGGGGTGTCGTCCGCCGCTCGGCCTCCGGCCCTCGCCGTGGCCCCCTCCGACCCGACCCGTTTCCTCGACGCCGAAAGTACAAGGACGCTCTCCGCAGCGACTGCGTCCGGGCGCCGACGCCACCCTCGGTCCCCGAGCTACCAGCGCAGACGCGATCTCGGCGAGCTCCGTGACCTCGAAGCTCCGACGTGGCGGCGTCCGGGTCACGGACGAGCAGTGGAAGGGCCCGTCTCCGCCGGCCTATCCAAGATTTGGAGCTCGGCGTCCGCTCTCGCCGCCCGAGCTCGACGCCCGTGGCCGAAGATGATGGTCGCTTAAAATGGATCTTTGGTCGGAGCTCGGCGATCGAAGTTCACCATCGTCGCCCGGCGCTGAGATACCGAGATGATGCTCGGCGATGGCGTCGTTATGCTCGGCGCGGTCCAGATCCCCGCCTCCCCACCGGCGGCCCGAGCATCATCTCGTATCTCAGGCGCCCGCGGCCGGGGGGAAGAGTCGCCGCCCCGGATTCGTTGTCCCCGCCAATTTCAGGCGCTTCATGGGCGGGGGCTTGGCCACCCCGAACGAAAAGAAAGGTCGATCTTGGCGCAAAAAAATAGATGAGCACGACAACGACGATGACGCCACAAGATTTAGGACTTACTGTCGGCCATCCTCCTCTTCTTCTTCTTTGCCTCGGCCGCCGAGAGCTCCTCGCCTCCTCTCGTCCTCGAGCACGACCCCGTGGAGCGAGCTCGGTCAACGCCTCGGGACCGGCCGAAAGACGGGACCACCTCGTTGGAGCGCTGCCGAGGACGACGACGTCCCCTGACCTGCTGAGGTCTTCACCACCTCGGCAGCGTGACGAGGCTCCTCGCCGACGACGCCTCCACCGTGAGGTGTCGAGCGTCGGTCCGTCAAGGATCAGCACTGGCCACCGTCCGACGACCGGCGCTCTCGCTTAGAATCGTGGGCTTGGGGCATGCCGCCGGCGCCTCCGTTGGCCTCTCCCGAGAAGCGGGGGCGGGGGGCGGAGGGAGATCCACCACACCGACCTGCGAAGTCAAGAGTCAGAACGAGCTCAAACAGTTAATCAACAACGGCGAGACGAAAAGAAAGGAAGTCGGGGACTTACGAGATCCGATGTCGACTGGTCGGGGAGGGCCGCGGGCGCATTCCCCGGCCTGTACGCTGACCCCATCATGTGATTGACCCACCAGTCGACCTGGTCGACCGTCGGCCCGGCGCCGCCGCCGGCCCCCGTGAAGGGGAGCCCTCTCCAACGTCATCTCCCAAAGGCGGAGCTCGCGACGCCGTAAAGGGACCACGGCGCGGCCGAGCCATGTCGCGATGATGTGATTCACCGTTAGCCCGGCCTCGCGGAGGAGCTTGACCCTCTCCGTCACCTGGAGGACATGCTCCGACATGTGGCCGTGGGGGCCCTCCCGCCACACGGAGTTCGCCTCCAAAAACATGCGCCCCGTGTGCGGGGCGGGGTGGTGGGGATCGTTCGAGGTAGAACCACTCCCCGCCACCCGGTTGTTGGAGGTGGGGAGCTTGCCCTCTAGAAAGATCGCCTTCATCCCTCCTCCCCTCAACCGGATCATCACGGATCCAATCGGGGCGGGGACCCTTCCTCTGCCGGGGAGGTACGGATCTTAGTGAAGAAGAATTGGCGGAAAAGCTCCCAATTCGGTGCAATGCCGAGCCACCCGTCGCAGAGGGGCGGCGAAGACGGAGAAGAGGAGGACCCCGTTCGGCGTAAGATGCTAGAGCTCGACGCCCCCAAGAAGAACAGTCGCGGGAAGAAGTCGCCGGTGGGGACGCCGAGTCCTCGATCGTGGAACGCGGCGAAGGAGACCACGTAACCCTCCGGCGGGTTGGGGGACGGCGTGTGTCGGCGGCGGCACCCGCCACTCCGCCGCCGTCGGTGTCGGAGTCCGCCGCAAATGGTGCACCTCTCCAACAGCCCATGGACACCGTTTGACGGCCGCCATGTGCCCATCTTCCTCTTCTCCTGCCCGCGGCGGCGGGATGCGGAAAGGGGAAGGAGGAAGGGAATTTTTAGATCTAAAGGGTGACGATGGCGGTTTGCTTCTCCTCGAAGGAAGGGCGGGAAGGGAAGAAGACTGCTCCGTCCCTCCGCCCCCTGCTATTTATAGACGGCTCGGCGCGGATGCGCCGAGGCAAAACCCGGAAGGAGGGCCCACCGCACGTCAAAAGGTGATAGATTCACCCCGCCATGCTCAAGTACGACTACACCGCTCCCCCCGGTCAAATCCGGTGCGAGCAACGCAAGACCAATGTCACCCAAGCCCATACCGACGGGGCGTATTCCTACTCCGACTGAAGACAGGGCATGGACCGGACATCATCCACTTCCTGGAATCTGGCGTACGGCGACGACCAAAGAAGGGGAGCGCACTCAGCGCACACAAGCCCATGCCAACCACTCGTAGATTGCACGATCATTTGTACTCTCCCCTTTATCTTTTTCTCCGACCTGCCCTCGGCCTTGTTCGCCGCCGAGCTCTTGCACTATAAAAGGGACCACTCGGCGGTGGGAGAGGGCGAGAGCAATTCAAGCAGCCTCACCGCCCGATTCATACATACCCACGCTCGATACTGGCACTTGCCTCAATCACAGAGACTTGGGAGCCCTCTCCCTCTCTCGCCTGACTTGTATTCACCCCAGTACGAGTCTTGAGCTCGGATAGTGAAACACACCGACTAGGGGAGCTCGATCTGCCCCGAACCAAGATAAAAACTTGGTGTCATTGTCTCTAGAGCTAGGCCATCGTTGCACGCACTAGCCCGGTCGACATCGACCGTGGTATAAGACCACGACACCATCAAAGTTCTGGAAAAGGTTTGGGTGACGGTCACCAATGTACCGCTTGTACTTCGTTCCTTCTTACCACTTTGGGCTGTTGGAATGATGATCGGTGCAACCCAAAAGGTTGATGTTTATCACCTTCGCCGACAGAGAGATTAGAATCTTGGTGGTGGTTTTTGATGTTAAAAAAATCCCACCATTTGCTGATGTCTGTGTCAAGGGGGACTTGTTTCGTCTTTATTTCAAGCCAAATGAAGTGGCACCTGAAATTAATCCTGATGATGAGGACCTCTTGGGAGATGATGATAAAGACCTTGATGGTGATCGGGAGATGGAAGAAGCGGAGGATGATGATGATGATCCAAAACCACGGGGCCCCGAAAAGGGCAATTCTTCTTCTCTCACGATGGCACTCTACCCTCTCTTTCGCATAGTGGAGGTTCTCATAAACAAAGGCTATACTTCAGAAAGCTTTGGATTTGGCTTGTGAGCAGCTCTTTGAAGAAATAAGCATTAAAGTCTTGGGCGAGAAGGAGACGGGTGAAGAATGGAAGCGCTACTCACCATTGACTGAGGATGAGCTAGCCACCTATAATGCCATGCTAGCACCTCCAATCAAACATCATCCTTTTTTGCTCGGAAGTGGAGTAGATGAAGTGGTTGGGGATTCAAACCCCCTCGTGTGTGACGGACCGCACGGATGCTTTGCTTGCATCTCCTTTTTGGGGGGGCTGCCTCGCTCACCTACTGCGGTCACCGGTTCTTGACCGGTTGCTCTCTCCTACACCACCACTACGGGTGGAGGAGGGACCGGGCCGATAGCTCAACACGGGGTGATGGTGAGATGCAGCCCAAGAAGCCGATGCTCGACGGACCGCTACTGCATTCAAGCAGCGCTCAGCGGCCTAGCGTCGGGCAGCAACCGCTGATGCAACCGAGTAGACTGCCTGTGCTGGAAGACCACGCTGCCCATGCCGGTGGAGAGTCGGTGGCGAACCGCCCGTGGCTGGTGGTGATGCAAGCGCCGAGATACCCACCCTCGAGGAACAGCCCACCGGGCGCAGCCTCTCGCCCATCCCCGTGGTGGAGGTGTGCTCGCCCCCCTCCGAGTCCACTATCGGCTCGAGGGCCAAGACATTGAGCCGCTGCCCTATCATCGGATGTGGTGGGTGCGGCTTTGGAACATGCCGCCATTCCCCGTTGTCCCTTCACCGCAACTCGACGAAGCCAAAGGAATGCGGGAAAGGCGACGAGCACACCCTATGCAAGACAGAATGGATGGCGATGAAAAAGAACCTTGAATCTTCGGGTACCTCTTTCTCTAGCATTTCGATTCTGTTATTATTTCAAACCTTGGTAGGGTAGGCATCAACCTAACTTCCTCTGATGTCATTGTTATTAAAAATCTAGAGGTTGATAGATTGGTTCTTAGTGCTAATTCAAAGAAATCAAAACCTAGTGTTACTAATCTTCTTAGTGATGATGAAAGGGAAGAACGTCTGAGGCGGTTCTCGACCACGTTTGTGGGAATTTAAATGAGGATTTGCTTGATGCGAGAATGATCATATCATAGATCTATCTCCTATCCGGCGTAGGAAAAAATATAATAATGCCAAAAATTCAAAAAAGGCAAGCTTCCCAAGAAGCCAAAAACTCCCTCCACAATAGTTATAAAATGAAAGGAGTTTTTCTGAATAGCGAGAGGTCTTCTTTGACTTGGCTAAACACGTGATTTTTGGCGCATTTAGTTGAGGAGCGATTAATTTTATAGCTCTCTCTGAAACCGGTCGTGACTCTTTCCCCCGATCATGTTCTCAAAAATCTATGTGGAGGGCGTGACTTTCTTTTGGCATGCTATGGCTCCTCATGGTAGATCGGGGGTATTTTACTTGGAGTTGACCTTACCATTTTTGACATTGGAGCCATTGATCTAAGGGGATTTCTATGTGAAGTTCACTTTAAGATATAAATTAAATGACTTCAAATTTGTCCTTTATTCTATTTATGGACCAAAGACAACCTCAAAACAAGAGTGCTTTCCTCTCTCGAGCTAGCTAACACGTGCTCAAAAGAAAACCTTCCATATCTTATTGGAGGATTTTAATATTATGCGAAACCCGGAGGATAAAAGCACCGGGGACTTTGATCCTAAATGGCCAACCCTCTTTAATGCTATTATTGAATCTCTTGATCTTAGAGAGATTATCATGTCAGGCCGCCAATTTACTTGGGCCGGACCGGGAGATAATCCAACTTTCAAAAACTTGATCGAGTCTTAGTTAGTACGGAATGGGAAAATCAATTCCCTCTAACTATGGTTGAATCTAGAGATTGGAATATTTCGACCATACTCCCTTGTTATTAGCACCGGTGCTTCTACCCACCAGACCCGTGATTAGAACCTTTAGATTTGAAAGGGGTTGGCTAATAAGGGAGGGTTTTTATGACATGGTTGCAAATGTATGGCAATCAAAAACCTCGATCCAACCCTCTAGAACGATGGCAATCCAAAATTCGTAGACTCGATAGTATCTTAGAGGATGGGTCGCAAATACTTTGTAGATCCTATAAGAAAGAGAAGAAGACTTTTTAGCTCTTTACACGATCTAGATAAAAACCCGAGATTGATTGTCTATCTGATCAAGAGATCAATCTCAAGCAATACCTAAGAGAGAGCTTTGTTACTCTTTTGAGAGAAGAGGAACTAAAATGGTATGAGAGAGCCAAGGTTAAATCCTTATTAGAGGGAGATGCAAACACTAGGTTCTTTCACTTAGTGGCTAATGGAAAACATCAAAAACAACATATTTATAGACTTGAAAATGATCAAGGTGTTGTTGTTGGCGATGATTGTCTCAAAAGCCACATTACAAACTATTATAAAAAATCTTTTTGGATCACTGAACGGTCGACGTAACTTTGATGGAAGATCAAATTCTAGATATTCCACAAGTATCCCCGTGAGGAAAAATGCTATGCTCGTCGCCGACTTCACATCGAATCAAGTGAGGGAAACCATCTTCCAAATGGAGCATAATAAAGCTCCAGGACCTGACGGTTTTCCTAGCCGAATTCTATCAGGTTTTTTGGGGGGTGATCAAGGACGATCTTCTGTCTATCTTTGACGAATTCCATAAGGAGGCTCTAGATCTTTTTAGTCTCAACTTTGGAATAATCTCCCTAATTCCTAAAACTCAAAATGCTACTACAATTCAGCAATATAGACCAATTTGTTAGTTTCAAAAATTTTCATAAAAGTGGGAACTAACAGACTGAATAAAGTAGCTAAGACAAAGGTTCGTCCGACTCGGACGACGCTCATGCCAGAAGGAATATCATGGAGCGAGTAGTTATTCTACACCTAAACTATCCATGAATTACATACTAAAAAAGAAATGGCGTCATTTTCAAAATTGATTTTGAAAAGGCGTATGACAAGGTCAAATGGTCCTTCCCGCAAAGAAACTCTACGCATGAAAGGGTTCTCCACTAAATGGTGTAGATGGGTCCACAATATGGTTACAGGAGGAAATGTAGGGGTTAAGGTCAATGACGACGTTGGTCCCTACTTCCAAACCAAACGTGGCCTAAGACAAGGAGATCCTATGTCGCCTATCTTATTTAACATCGTTGCTGATATGCTAGCTCTTCTCATTGATAGGGCAAAAGCTGATGGACAAATAAGAGGGATTATTCCACACCTAATTGATGATGGTTTATCTATTTTACAATATGCAGACAATACCATTATATTTCTGGATCATGACCCGGAGCAAGCAAAAAATCTCAAACTTTTGCTCTGTGCTTTTGAACAATTATCGGGTCTTAAGATAAACTTCCACAAGAGTGAAATCTTCTGTTATGGTGCTGCCAAAGAGATGGAACATTATTATACAAAACTCTTTGGATGTAATGCAAGGGTTTATCCATTCAGATATTTAGGAATCCCAATGCACCATAGACAACTCCTAAATTCTGAATGGAGAAAGGTTGAAGAACACTTTGAACAAAAACTCTCTTGCCGGAAAGCTAAATACCTATCCTTTGGGGGAGACTTGTCCCCGCTCAACTCGTCTTTAAGCAGCCTCCCAATGTTTATGATGTCCTTCTTTGAGATTCCAAAAGGAGTCCTCAAAAACCTTGATCACTTCAGATCAAGGTTCTTCTGGCAAGGGTCTACAGATAAACACAAATATAGACTCGCTAAGTGGGACATCCTCTGTCGCCCTAAGGATCAAGGTGGGCTTGGAATTCTAGATTTGTATCTACAAAACAAATGTTTATTGGCCAAATGGATTGTTAATCTTATAAACACCGATGGCACCTGGCAATCCTTACTAAGGAATAAATATTTGGGATCCAAGACCCTAACCCAAGTTTCAGCCAAACCCAATGACTCTCACTTCGGAGAGGCATCATGCATATTAAAGACGAGGTACTTGCTAAAGGTTGTTTCCTAATTAAAGATAGAACCAAAGACAAGGTTCTGGGAGGATACTTGGGTAGGTGATAAGCCTCTCAAACTTAGATACCCGAGCTTATATAATATAGCACGGGATCGTCATGTAACGGTTTCGAAAGTTATGTCCTCTAATCCCCTTAACATTTCCTTTAGGAGGTCTTTAGTGGATAATAACCTTTTGGAGTGGCTTAACCTAGTAGCTCAGATCTCCAATGTGACGCTGGTGGATGGTAAGGATTATTTTAAATGGCTCTTATCAAAGTCTGGACTTTTCTCAGTCCGGTCTATGTATCTTGATGCTATAGATACAAATCCACCCTTTCAACATAGGAGGATCTGGAAATGGAAAATACCTCTAAAAATTAAAATCTTCCTCTGGTTTCTACAAAGGGGTGTCATTCTCGACTAAAGACAACCTTGCTAGGAAGAATTGGAAAGGGAGTCAGAAATGCTTGTGTTGTAACATGAATGAAACTATCCAACACCTCTTTTTGACTGCCCTTTTTGCCAAAATGATTTGGAGGATTATTTTCTATGCTACTAACCTTAACCAACCTAGTTCTATTGACCATATGTTCGGTACTTGGCTTAATAATCAACATAAACAGATTAAGCCGCTGATTTGGGTTGGTTTGGCTGCCTTATGCTGGGCTATCTGGAGATGTCGCAATGACATGATTTTTAAAAAAATTAAATCTAACTCTATTATGCAGGTTATCTTCAGGGGAGCTTATTGGCTACGCTTCTGGGCCCAGTTACAGCGTGATGAGCAAGCAAAGGACGCCCTCATTGTGATGAGCAAGAAATTTGAGATGGTTGCTTTAGAAATTACCAATAGAGGGTGGAAGCATTTTTACCGTTTGCTTTAATTCCTTTGTCTATGTTATAGACGGTCGGCTTGCGTTGTATTTTTCCAAAACTCTGTAATAATTGGCTGTGTACATCCTTGGATGTAGAAGCCGGATTTTATTATCCATTATCTAAAAAAATGTAAAATATGCATGGTTGCATGGCCGATCGAATACTGCTGACAAGCATGTGTAGTTGTGCCACGAGCCAACAATAACAAATGCCAATGCGATGATGCGTGATGGGTGTCTTAAGTTTGCCCGCCTATATAGCTTTATCCAAACTAATGTTCCTTCTAGTCATCAGCACTAGAGTTTCTTGGGCGAGGGAACCAAAATGTTGTCTTTGACGCCATTAAAGATGGGGTTAAGGTTGCCGATCACACGCAGCTCACAGGGCTTTGTCAATTATCAGAAGCATTTGTCTCAAAAAATATTAGAATGATGTATTATGAGCATTAGTTAATTCCTATATTTTGTTTTCTTTCCTTGAATCATCTATGTCTCTTCATTTTTCATAATTGACAGGGTTGTTTACAGGATTAATATTTGAGTCATGATCTTTTATATGATGATAATGATGGGAGTATCTTCCGACTCTTTTATCCAGATCATTCATAAAACTCACTGATAGCAAAAGTGACTATATGTTGGTCTCTGTTTTGACAGTATGTAGCATGTATTTGAATGGAGAAAAGCAGGGGCGGAAATAAAAGGCGCAAACAATATGATAGTAACCACTTGTAATATAAAGAAGACAACATCTGCAGTACATTGAGAGCTAGCTAGGTACACTCAAACTTGTGTAGAGAGAACATCAGACTGGCGGTGCTGATTATCCTATGAGATAACTATGATTTTTCATGTGTGCTGCGAGCAGAGCACTGACAGTATGTGTGCTAGTGGCAAATCTGGAATGAGGTCTTTGATTTGTAATGGCTGTTGGTATTGGCTTTGAGAGAGCATATATATATGCATGTGGGCGCTTTGCTTGGGGCTGGAGCTAAAGAATTAATCGTCCTGCTCACCAAAGTAGCTCGGCGAAATCGTCGGGAAGACTCCAAACAGATTCCATGCTTTACAGCGATGACGAAAAACAGCAGTGGCTCAGACCATGTAACCTTTCCGTCAGCGAATGCATGAAATTCTGGACGAGATGGATGAAATAGCTTAATCAAAACAAACGGGGGGTGAAGCTTCCACATTCTGATTAGGTATGACGTTTGGTCGTCTAATTTCTATCTCTATCTCTTCTCTACTACTACTTAAAAAGGGGAGCCTGCAAACAATTCTTCATCAACACCTAGGATGGTCTACCTCTACCTCCTTCCTAACCACCTGACACCCTCCTCTCCGCTTGGGCCCTCACATGATCCGCCCCACAGACCACCCTCACAAGGCTCACCACGAACGTTGCTGCCCGTAGAACTCCCAACGCGATCCGCCCTGGAGCCCACTCCCACAGGCCCACTGCAAACGTTACAGCCCACAGAATTCCCCTATTTCAGTCCTAACGCGATCCGCCCCACAGCCCATGCCGACAGGATTCCACCCACTCCCGCAGGCTTAGGTCGCTTGCACGCTTAGCGGTTAGGCAGCTCATTACCATCGGACAACCTCGCTAAGATCATGATATTACCACTGATCCACATAGATCAGTTAGATTATGGCAAGCACGGAAACCTTCTTCAGATCACAACCGTCATGGCAGAAAGCATACCTTTAGTTCTCGTATACTCGCCTTTTTGGAGAACCATACCTCAACCAAAATAGATAACCCTGCAGGCGGTGCACGTTTCTTTTCTCAAAATAGATAGATATTGCATTAGATATCTAATATTTTACATATATTTTTATCAAATGCAATTTTGTTTTATATAATAAAATTCAGGTCCCTTTGCAAACGCATGTGCATAAACTAATAAAAACCTGCACTACATACCTTATGTTGCACCAACGTGTCATCAAGGGGTGAAGCTAGATGCACCCAGCCAAGTGCACGTGCACCAGGTAAAAAGAAAGAAAAACAGTGAAACCCTTTATGCACTAAATTTGTGCATCAGCCCAGCCCGTGGGCGGCCCAATAAGATGGTATGCACTGGTCTGGACTCATCATTTTCCGTGTGACTCATAATCTTTACTCCTTATTATTTGTCTTGTGACTTCACAGTCTGCGTACGTCGCGCGTGCCCTCCTCAACAAAATTTCGGCACCTCACACACACGCGACGCCCGCACCCCCACCGCCGTCCCTCCTCCTCGCCGTGCCCGTCCCCCTCCTCGCCGTGGCTGCTGGGGCCGCCGCCCCCGCCTGCTCTTGCTCTCGCACCGTCACACGCCCGCATGCTCTCCAGATCCCTATCCAAATCTCGCGCGCGAGTAGATAGGCGTTCTGTTTTCTCCAAATCCCCGGCCTGCTCTCCCGATCCCGATCCAAATCGCTGCCTGCCTGCGCATCGATCCAAATCCTCGCGTTCCTTCACGAATCCTCCGATGATGGCGGCGACCCCAAAACAGCAGCTCGACGGCGCCTCCGTCGCATCCTCAGTTCATCCCAACGACGCATCGGTCAGCCTCCTTCTTCCTCGCTGCTTGGCTCATCTCAAGGACTCGTCGCCCTGCCCTGTACGTCATGTGACGATGGTGTGACTACTGCTCAACGCCGTCAATCTCCATGTCCTTCCCCAATTCTGTGATGAATGTCTATTCAAAAGCAGATGCGGCTTATTTGATGAATCTAGGAGCACGAGTCTTCTTCTTCTTCCCAAGATTAGCAGCGGGAGATGATTTCTTTACTCTTTTTGTCTGGGGCTTGTGAATTGCTGGTGGATCTCACATATGCAGAGGTGGCGCTGGCCAGGAGATGCAAAGGGATGATGCGCTGGCCGGCCCGACGCTACTGAGACGTCGGTCGCGAGCACGGCGTCTACCACGGTTGCTGAGCAGGTACGGGCTCGACGCCATGCTGGTTAGACAGGAGCTCGGACGACAGGGAGGAGCTGCTTGAGGTGGCTCTCCAACTGCAGGATGATGACATTGTGCTGCGGAGCGTGAAGCCGACGGCCAAGAGTCGTCTACCTTCTGTCAAGATCAAGAGGAATGTACGGCGTTGCTGAGGACCGGATCGAGCAGGACCCTCCTGACCAGAGCGACTGCAAAACAACGGCCAACTCTCTTCAACTTGTGGGAAGGTAACCAAATTGTCACTTTTCCTCATGTCTCTACCTCTCGGAAATATTTCTAGCAAATCATTAGTTGATATATAGATCTGGCATGAATTGTCATTAACCATCCTAGAGTAACCGAGCATCCATCTGATCATATGATGGATAAAGAAAGTTGTCAGTTAGAGCTGCTTAACTTTATCTCCCGATTCAACACAATCAAAGAACAATAAAAAAAACGTAAGACAACATATGAGAAGGGTAAAAAGCTTCACATTCTCTAGAGAAATTTTGGATCGGTCTGGAAAGTTTCAGATAACAACTTTTCTTGTGTAGTTCAATAAATGTACAGGACAGTTCAGAAATCAGAAACCTGTGCTACATGTTTGTAATTGGCACTGGCAAACAAGTTTCATTTACTCACAAAATTTTTCTGAACTTGAAGGGTATCGAAAAACTGCAAGGATTTGCTTCACCATCTTTATACAGAACGAAATTGGATTGATATATCTTCCGATAAGGTTTTTCCTTTTTTATCAAGACATGGCTGTTCCTATGCAAGCCTCCTAAGGCACTCGAGGGAAGCACTAGCATGGGCTAGAGAGTATGTGCCCATTTGTGTTTTTTGGCGACATTGAGAGTTGCTGCATGCACTCAGATTTGGGTTTCATTTCTGTTGCATGCATTAGGGCATGTGCGCCTGATCTGCTGTTATTCCAAGAAACTGAAAAAGACCATGTAAAGAGTGATTGAATCGCTTAAATTGTGATATCTTAAAAAAAAAAAAAAAGGTTTAGTTTTGCAATGTTAGCTTCTGTACCATCAAAGCTAATTCTGATGTTTAAATATGGTTTTACAGAGGTTGTTAGTGGAAATCACTTAATGGTGCACTATCCATATGCTATTCACTTATCTCGGGAATACATTTCTCTGAATGTCTTATCACTGTTATAGCTAGGTACAAGGAGAACTACATTGTCTTGTGGCTTTTTCTTTTTGACTTCAGTTGCAACACGGGCACATATTCAACTTGATTTTTGATCCAGGTTAGTTCCATGATGATTTTTGTATTCCATGTTGGATTTGTCTCACATGAAGAAGACATCGTCGAACAAAACTGGAATGCGCCGTATACAGATGGAGATACAACCAACTGTAGACACTGGCGATGTTGTTTTTCGGGATATTATATCAGTGCAATTTGATTTTATCACGGGGAATAGTGTTCTATTGTGGTCCACGAGTATGAGCTAGGCTACAAATTCACTTATGTTCTTACCATCAACATATGCATGTCCTGATTTTCTGAACCCCAGATGTCCATGGTATTCAAACATTGCCCTTTTGTTTCTTTATCAAATTGACACTGAAAAACCTTAGATATCCATGATAGAGAGCCGTAATTTTATGGCATCACTTGGGATTCAGTTGTGTTCAGATAGTATCTTTCAAATAGCCCTGTCAAATATGTTCAGATAATTCCTCAAGTTGTCAAATATCTTTCAAATATGTTTCTCTACATACAATACATCCATTATGAAATTGATGTCGTTTAGGACATCAAATTTGCACTTGCTGCACGTCATCATTTTCAGGATGGAGTATATGTTTGCATATCTCTTTACGGTTGTCTTATGAATTCTGTGCTCAGTATGTTTTTGGGTCTGCAAATGATCCAAGCCAACTGTCTCTTTATCCGACTTGTAGGTGATCCATCAGGACACCATGACGAGAACTGATGTCCACTTTGTGAAAACACAAAGCATTTTGTTTTTGATTAATACATTGCAGAATAGAGTATTGTGATATTAAACTGAACGCTAAGCACTTTGCCTCTGTTTAAAAGTCCTTTATGAATGATTATTCATTTTTCACCCTGATTTCATGAGAACCTCAGGAGTCTTTAAGCCCATCTATGGAAGTTGAACAAAGCAAAGGGGAGTCTAATCCTTCAACTACAAGCATCTAATCCATCAGTACTTGGTGTTTTCAGTTTGCAAATTAGTTGATGCTGCCAGCAGATTAGATGCTTTACTCTGCTGGGGCATGCGAGGTATTCTTATCAGAACTCACAACTCACAAAGTTTTACCTACTCCAATTTTAATTGTTAGCATCTGACTTATCAATTCACGTGTTAGGTGTCGTTTGAGAGCAGGCTGAGATGAAAGTAGATTTATGATGCTTTACTTCAAGTAGTGGAGCTGTATTAAGATAATTGACGGGCCTCATAAGCAGTTGTCACCTATTTCTTGTTTCAAAGACAAATCTAGAAATTTCAAAGATAAATCCTATGTGCATCAGTTCCAGAGAAAAAAATAGAAGATGTCACACATTTGAACCCATAATTGCTTATCCTGATTTTCATTTCTTGATACGGTTTCAATGTTTAGAGGTGATGGTCAATCATTTTTGGGAAGGGCTTGTGGAAGTCGAGCAATCCCAAAGGTTGCGAGAAGTGGGACATGGTAGTTAGGATTTATTTTGGATGAAGTTCATTCTGCCTTTGTATACAATGTCTTTCCTGATAATGGTTGTCAGCATATCAAACTTTTCCTATGAAGTTTAGTCTACCAGATGTATGGCTTGTGTTTTCCCCATGTAAAATGTCAATTATTGGATCATGTTGTACATAAAACGAATTTGGGAATTATGAATCTTCGAACACAACACAATGAATCTATACATGAAAGAACCGGTTGTAATTTCACAGTATTTTAAATCTTATAGATATTGTCTATTATTTTCTTATAAAATTGTAAATCATAAAGTTTCAAATAAATATAATATGGTTGTGTGAGTAACACTAATAAGTCTATTAAAATAATATTGAGGTTTTTTTTTTTTTTCTAGCCCGTGACAACGCACGGGCAATTTTGTTAGTAACTTCATAAGGAACTTGTTCCAAATTTTCGGATGACATATTTTCTTGAGACACTCAGATCAGTGCCATCACAGTTTTGCCTTTTATCGGAGTTCGACCCTATCAAAATTTGCAACCACAAAGTCTTATACACGGAGTGTTTGCACTGACCCGACAAGTGATTGATAAATTTCAGCGATATCTGCACCCACCTGAATACGGATTATAGAACATGCTAAAATTTTATGAGCAGGTGTCTTTTGTTCAGCCCGTGCTAAAATTTTTTTCTGGCTCCGTCCCTGCTCTATATATACATCATGCATGAATCTATGGATATATCTCGCACGCCTCAAACCTATCAGTATTTGATATGAACAAGGTAGTAAATGATGGAAGCCCGCGAATTAGACTGCCTCTAACGTTTCTAGCTGGCAGGTCAACAATACATTTCGTCGTTGTTATTCATATTTCAAATTGTTTTTAGACATCTATTTCGTTCTTGTTTGTTCACCATCATCTTTCATTCATATATATAGAAGGCTGAGACCTGCAGCGTTTGATTTATTGCATATGGATTGGTCTAATTCGCCAACCACATGATTTGTGAAAGTTTGTTTTATCGATCAAAATCTAAATGGTTATAAAATCAATATTATTGTAAGTCTACAGTATTTTTCACTGAATTATGCAGGGAGGATATCTGTATGATTGAATCTCTACAACATAAAAAGAGTAAAAAGTAAGATTTGGATTTGGTGCGGTAAATTTTTTTCAGGTCACCTTTCACCGCCCGTGCGAAAACCATCGACTCCCCAGCCTCATCCCGCCCCCTGCGATGGAAAGTCCCCAACCGCCCGCCCCCACCCCCAACAATCATGCCTCTTGCCGGAGCTGGAGCCCGCCACAGCCATAGCGCCGACGCCGCCATGGGGCTTGAGGCCACGACCACACCGCTTGAGGTGCCTCCTGCAGCAACCACCCGCTCCCTGCAGCGCACGCGCCGCCGGAGCCGCCGTCGCCGTTGTTCGCCGTCCCCCGCCAAATGGTGCACCGGCGTCCGCCGTCCGTCAAGCCATCTGCCGTTCCGTTGCGTTGGGCGCTGTCGTCCGCCGCATCTCCGTCCGATTTGGTGAGTGCTGTGCGCGCATCCTCGCGAGGACGGAATCCCGCGCTCCGATGGCTTGACAGGCGTGGCTCAACCTTTCGACTCCGTCGTTCCTCGCAGGTTGCGGCCGCCGCTGTTCATTGGAGCCCTCGTGGTGAGCTTCGCAACCTGCCCCACCCCCTCCTTGTGCCTTCAATTTGGTTATTAATCGTGGTCTCTAGGGCTGTAACTCCATGCGCCGGCGTGCTCTGCCGCCGCCGGCAATGGCGGGGTGCCGCGAGCCTTTCCTCGCGTGCATCAATCTGAAATTAACCTTGTCACACTGGCCTTCAATTCTTAACTATTTGGCCCTACATGGCTACAACAGAGAGCTTCATATGGAGTTTCCAAGTGGCTCTAATAGTTCGTGTTTGGCAGTGCTGACAAATAGACTAGGCCTATGAAAAGAATCTGTCAACGACAGTCTTCATTAAATCATGATAATACATGAGTCGCCCATGCTTAAGCAGCCCTGAGCATGCCAATGGTGGCATTAAGATTGCTTGCCCAAGAACTTTAGTTTCATTGGTAGAGAGGTTTTTACTGATGTTCTGGAGCTGGCTTCATCCAGGACTGGCTTTGGTATAAAATATTTTCAAGTTGCAGTAATGGATCAAGAGGTGTAATGCTTGGTAAATGCAGCAGAACATTCCTGATTAATGATTATACGGTTATACGGAGTAATTGCAAATGTCTTAATCCTGCATTTCATTATGAAATCTGAAACTGTCCAACAAAACAATCATCATGAACTTAACTAAGTGGCTTAATTATGCAAGATAAGCTGTAGTGTGTCATACGACATCTGCTAACATAAGTTGATCTTTGTGTCGTCCAAAACATAAAAATCCAGAATACAAGGGCAAAACAGGCATGCAAAATGACAAAATTCAAGCATCCATAATTTATCTCTTTGACTTTGAGTATGGGTTTTATTTTAGTTAACATGTTGCCCTTTTGTTTTTACTGTACACGGGATTTTCTTGGCAGCAATAGTGAGAAATCAGGAACATCTAAGGTGTCAGTTCTTGCAGAGATGAAAACCAAATATAAGTTATGGTCCCTCGTTAACTGAAACACTTATAACTGAAAACCAAATGTTCAGATGTCCAACGCATCTTTGTAACTGAAACACTAACCTTGAGGTCCTTCATTAACGATACTTCTTCAAATTGTGCAATTTCAGATTATATCTTGCATTTGGTACATGCTCCATTATTTTTCTTACTACTTTCTCTTCCTTTCTTATCATTCCTTGTTTGTTTCTATTTCAGAGGAAACTTATGGTGGAGATAGTCTTCTAGCTTTGTGTTGGATGGAAGTCAGCAGATAGGAGATCCTATATGTTTGGTCAGGAGCTGGGTGCTAGAAGGGGAATTGGAGAATGTAGTTGCAGAGTTTTTTTATTGTTGGGCCGCCAGTGAAAGATGAATCACTTATATATGAGTTGGGGAGTTGGGTGAATCTTTTTGAATCCACAATCAACACTTACAGGGTTTTGATTTGAAAAAATACAAGTTACTGTACTTGGTGTCTGATAAGAATGTTCAAGAAATAAGATCAGGTAATTTGATGTTTCCTTCTTCCTGTGCCCTTTTACCTGTGTGTCACCATATCAGACATTCTTGATGCTTCTTTCCACTTTGATGTGCGGTAAGTTGATTAGCCATCATAAATTGATTTCTTAGTCAGAATTTTTTCTATTACAGATGGACACAATTTTTTTGTCGTTTTCAGTAATGGTACTGTGTGGTCCATCATTTGCTATTTGCCTTAGAAAGAGAGAACATCTGGCTAATTCATTAAGCCCTAGCTTTTGCTCCTTGTGACAGCGCCAATTGCATTTTAGGAGTTGCATCTGAACTTTCATATTTTACAGTAATATGCTAGATACAGCGTAGAGAATTGGAGAAGTCGATTTGTAGGAATTGGCTATTGTTGGTCGGTCTGAGCCGTTACAAATTGTAAATTGTAATTATGAATCATGCCTTGATAAGTTGGATCCATACGAATGGATTCCTCGTAGAAATAGTCACCTACTTGTATTGTTGTTCCTGTGTTTCTTGGTGTTAAATAATTGCAGAAGAAAACATATATAGATGGCTTTGATACGATTCATGTGATTGTTGCAGAATCACTTTTGGTGCGTGATACTATAACTGGTTTGAGGAGTAATGGGCCAAATTCTGTTACCGCTAGCTCTGAACATATGTATTACCTTCATAACATATGCGCACTTCTTTGAAATGGAATGATTCATTAAGTTGATGAGGGCTGACAAGCTGGATGAAGAGGATGGCTTGCCAACATTTTGAAACCTAACTGTGACTATATCCACTTATTTAGTACTAATGTAGTATATTATTTTAATAGTAACACCAAAGGCACCAAGCTTTTCAGATCATGCATGCATTAGTAATGAAATATTTTTCCTTTTTTATTCATTCATTATTATTTTACTAGGATACTCACGGTATTGTTTGATAATAAAATCACGCTCTCGGTATTGGGATTCATATAAAGCTAATTTCGTTTTGTGGCGAAACTTGCTGATATGGTTATCCAATGTTCCTGAACCAGCTTTGAACTGATCTTTGCAGATATATATTCGTAGATTTTAAGCTGCTTGGCTTTAGCACTCATGTGCCATTTGCAGATCTATGATAGCTTCCAGCTTCTTCCATCGAAGATTCGGTCGACGTGTTCTCAGCTACCATGCCTCCTGAAGCCCCCGAGATCACCCACAGGTTCATGAGCCTGTTAGGATTCTGGTCAACAGAGGTGAGCTAACCCTTGAGGGTATCGAGCCGCTCTTTGTCAAACAGCAGAAGGAAGATTGGAAGCTTGGCACTCTGTGACCTGTATGAGTCTGGCAATTGTTGATAGTTGGGGCAATAGGAAGCTTGATGATATTGTCAAAAACAGGAGGCTTGATGATGATAGTTCAGACATTTGGAGGCTTCATGATTACCGTACTAAACTCCACAATCTCTAGAAAGAATATGTAATCTATAAAATTGTGGCGACAACATCCCCCCACGGTCATGTTGCCGCGCTCTTCGTAACTTTTTGTTAATTTCAAGCATTTTGCTTTTTTGATTACATGACACTTTAATGTTGTTATTTAATTTCAAAGTATTATCTTATTATGTGATCGTTGTTTTTAGTACAAAAGTTTAGTTGTCCCGTAACAATGCTTGGGTAAGAACCTATCATTGTTTAGTTTTATAGAATTGTTATCTTATCATGCGATCCATGTGTTTTTATATAAAATTTAGTTATCCCGTAGCAACGCACGGGCACTTAACTAGTTATGTATAGCACCTGAAGCTGCCACATTGAACATGGCTATTATATCAAATCACATTTTTAATTGTGGGAGTTCCTTTTACAAGGTCCCCAAGGTGTTTTTTTCACATCAGATCAGGAGTTAGTCATGATTATGGGACGGAGTTTAGGTTTGAATTCAAGATTATGATTTTGGAAGCAGATGATGATGGTGTATCTATTACTCCATGCATAATACATTTAACTTTTTTTAGCGGAAAATGAATAATACATCTATGTACCTTTGTTTTATATATGTTGGCATGAATTTGTTTATGAATACTCGTTCACTGTCCATTTGTCTTGCCTGTGTCTTCACCCATTAATCATATATAGTGAGTAATTGTGCCTTACCAATCCATAATTTGTCACACCCAGGCCTTGGGCCGTTCTATGAGATTAAGCTACACTTAGCTCTATGGGCCTGTAAGACAGCCTTGGGCTGCATGGTTGTAAGCTTTAGGCCTTTGGCCATCTTTGTTATTTGCTTTTCCTTTTTGAACCTTGTATTAAACTGGGCCGTGTGGGTGGTTGGGAGGACAGTCGGACATAATCAAAAACCAATTTGCCTTCCTCCTCGAAGTTCTCACGAGCTCTCTTCCCCGGCGCCGGCCTCGCCGAAAGCACCTCCACCGCGGCGCGTGTACGCCGCTTATCTCTCGCCGTTGCGACTCGGGTCGTGACAACCGTATCGACGCCTGTCTCATCCTCCCATACAGATCCCTCCATCACCTTCCACCGCCGACTCCATCGCTCTAAATCCTTCCGCCGCCACCCCACCAACCACCAAATCTCACCGAATTCCACCGGATCTACACTACCCACTTACTCCCAACACCAAATCGCCACGGCTCAAGGGGCCGACACTATCACCGCATGACGACCGCCGAAGGCAAACTCGACCTCCTCAACACCCAATTGGGGAACGTGGTGAAGCTGCTGGAGAATCTCACGACGTGGCAACCGAAGATGGAGGATCAGTCCATTGCGCTCAGCAAGGATGTCCGAGATCTCACATCGCGCATCGAGGCGTTGGAAGCAACCAAACCAACTGCTCCGCCTCTGGTCCCGTCGCGCGAGGAAGAGGGGCCGGGTCGTTGTTGACCACGGCGCACCAACATCTCCACAGGGGTCTGATGCTCGGACCTCGGTCCAACATCCGCCCCTGGCCAATGGTCAGTACATCGGATCCACCTCTCATGCTGTTCCTCAGGGTGAACCTATGCCATACTATCCTGTGCATCATCAGCGGAGTTTCGTCTTCCTAAGGCGGATTTCCCCAAATTCGATGGTTCGAACCCACGAATTTGGAAGGAAAGCGCTGAAAAGTACTTTGATATGTTCTCTATTCCAGTGCATCATTGGGCACCGTTTGCTACTCTGCATTTTCGTGGTGTTGCTCAGTTATGGTTTTGCGCACATATGAGGCCCAAAGATTGATAGAGAGTTGGGTTGATCTATGCATTGCAGTAGACACTAAGTTCGGCAAAGATCTATATCAGAATTCCATGCAGGATTTACTAAACATTAGGCAAACTTCAACTGTTCAGGAGTATCATGATAGATTCATTTTAGTCATGCATAAAGTCTTAGTGCATAATGGTCAATTAGATGACATTTTCTTTGTTAGCAAGTTTCTGCAAGGACTTAACCCTGAAATCGATCAGCCATAGTGTTGCATAAGCCGAGAACAGTTGATCTGGCTTTCTTTTGGCACTCATGCAGGAAACTGAGCTAGTAGTCAACCAGCACAAGTCATTTTACCGCAAGCCTTACAAGGAATTCAACAAGCATCAGTCTAAGTTACCTGATCCCAAGCCTGGCGTGTTGGGACCTATTCCCCGGTGATAACAAGCAAACACTGGAAGACAAAATCTCCACATTAAGATCCCAACGAAGAGCACAAGGCCTATGCATGAAATGTGGGGACAAGTGGAACAGAAATCATAGATGCCCAGATAAAATTCCTCTCCATGTACTTGAGGAATATCTCAATCTCATGCCAGCTGAAACACCACAGTCTGAAGACACTTCTTCTGATGAATCCAGTGACAGTGAAGTATTTGCTCTCTCAAGCTTTGCAGCTAAAGGCACTCAAGGTAAAAAGACAATGAGACTCAATGGCAAGATACTAGACAGAGAAATACTGATCTTGATAGACTCTGGTAGCACTGGCACATTCATTAGTACTTCCACTGTGGCTCAGCTTAAGTGCAAGCTGACAACTGTTGATCCCATACAAGTTACCGTGGCTAATGGCAGCAAGATGATGCGAGCACTCGCCAAGTTACTGATTTATCTTGGTGGACACAGGGTCATACCTTTTCCTGTGATGCAAGAGTGTTAGATCTTCCCCACTATGATTTAGTGTTGGGCATGGATTGGCTTGAAAAACACAGTCCCATGTGGGTTCACTGGAAAAGAAAGCTCCTCAGGTTTTCCCATGCTGGACAGAGGATTGCATTAAAAGGCATTAAAGATCAGCTTTCTACTTGCCCCAAAATCAAAGCCAGCAAAGTCAAGGGTTTAATCAAGAAAGGAGGTTTAGCTCATATGGTTTATCTGAGTCACATTACCTCTGAATCTGATCAGGAAACAGTTCCAGCTGTGGTGCAGGATTTGGTAGAAGCTCATGAAAAGCTGTTTTCCAAACCTGATACCTTACCTCCATCCAGAGATTGTGACCATCAAATTCCATTGATTCCTGGAGTAAAACCAGTGAATGTCAAGCCTTATAGATATGCTCCCACACAAAAAGATGAGATAGAAAGGCAGATAGCAGAAATGCTTGCTAATGGTATCATAAGACCCAGTCAAAGTCCCTTTGCATCACCAGTGATACTTGTAAAGAAGAAGGATGGCACCTGGAGGTTCTGTGTTGATTACAGACAACTCAACAACATCACTGTCAAGAACAAATATCTACTGCCTGTAGTTGATGAACTCTTGGATGAACTACATGGTTCTGCTTGGTTCACCAAGTTGGATATGAGGTCTGGTTATCATCAGATAAGGTTACAACCTCAGGATGAAGCAAAAACTGCATTCAGAACACATAGTGGCCACTGGGAATTCAGAGTAATGCCCTTTGGATTAACCAATGCTCCTGCTACATTCCAATCTTTGATGAACTCCATCTTTCAGCCATTGTTGAGGAAATGTGTCTTAGTATTTGTGGATGACATCCTTATATACAGCCCAACCTTAGAAGCTCATCTGCAACATCTTCAACTGGTATTTGATATCCTTCACAAGCATGAGCTCTTTCTCAAGAAGTCCAAATGCTCCTTTGCTCAGCCTAAACTGGAATATTTGGGTCACATCATCAGTGATAAAGGAGTGGCTACAGATCCACAGAAAATTGCAGCTGTGTCCAAATGGCCCACTCCAACCAATCTGAAGCAACTTAGGGGATTTTTGGGATTATCTGGCTACTACAGGAAGTTCATCAAGGGATATGGCATTCTGAGCAAACCATTAACTGAGCTATTGAAAAAGGATGTGTTGTTTCATTGGACACCAGACCTACAACTCAGTTTTGAAAACTTGAAGAAAGCTCTTATATCTGCACTAGTGCTCCAATTACCTGATTTCACCAAACCTTTCACCATTGAGACTGATGCATCAGGTGTGGGCATTGGAGCCATTCTCACTCAACAAGGACACCCCATAGCTTATTTAAGTAAAGCATTGGGACACAAAGCACAAGCTAATCGTCTACCTATGAAAAAGAATGCTTGGCTTTAATCATGGTCAGAACAAAGTGGAGATCATATCTCCAACACAAAGAGTTCATTATTGCCACTGATCATAAGAGCTTGACCCATCTAGGGGACCAGGAATTGCATGAAGGACTTCAACAAAAGGCTTTTCTCAAGTTGTTGGGATTACAGTACAAGATAGTGTACAAAAAAAAGGGTTGGACAACAAGGGAGCGGATGCTTTATCTCGACAACCGAGCAAATGTAAGGTTATGGCTATTACTACCATCACTCCTAAATGGTTGGAGATTATATTAGAGGGGTACACTAAAGATGAAGATACCAAACAACTCTTAAGTGAACTCAGTCTTACTGGTTCAAATGCCCGTGGTTATACTCTCTCAGATGGGGTAATCAAGTACAAGAACAGAATCTGGCCGGGCAATCATGAGGAAGCTCATAAGGCTGTTCTCGCTAGCTCTCCATTCTAGTGGTTTGGGTGGTCACAAAGGCATTACAGCCACCTACAACAAGGTGAAGGCACTCTTTGCTTGGCCAAATATGAAGAAATTCATTACTGCCTATGTCACTGCTTGTGAGGTATGTGCTAAGTCCAAACCTGAGCATGGTAAATTGCCTGGTTTACTACAACCATTGCTAGTTCCACCTTATGCATGGCATACCATCACAATGGATTTTATTGAAGGTCTTCCAAAATCTAAGAATTTTGATACCATCTTGGTAGTCATAGACAAATTCACTAAATATGCTCACTTCATATGTCTATCTCATCCCTATACTGCAATTACTGTGGCCCATGCTTTTCTGGATAATGTGTACAAGCTTCATGGTCTGCCCAGTAGAGTGGTTTCTGACAGGGATCCGGTTTTCACCAGTCTAGTTTGGGATGAATTGTTTAAAATAGCTGATACTACACTCAATCTGAGCACTGCTTACCATCCAGAAACTGATGGCCAGACTGAGCGTTTGAACCAATGCTTGGAAACTTATCTGCGTTGTATGACTCATGCCTGTCCAAACAAATGGTCTCAGTGGATATCTCTTGCAGAGTTTTGGTATAATACAACATTTCATTCAGCTCATGGTCTGTCCCCATTTGAAGCTCTTTATGGTCATCCACCCAAACATTTTGGGCTTACTCTTACTGATGCTTGTGCTGCTCCTGATTTACAAGAATGGGTCCAGTCCAGGAATGTAGTCATGGAACACATTCATCAGAATCTGGTAAGGGCTCAGCAGCGTATGAAGCACCAAGCTGATAAGCATCGTCAGGAACGCAGTTTTGCTGTTGGTGACTGGGTTTATGTGAAGTTGCAGCCCCACATTCAACAATCTGTCAGTAAACGCACCAATAGGAAGCTCAGCTTCAAATTCTTTGGTCCTTATCTGGTATTGCAGAAGATTGGTGCGGTAGCTTATAAACTACAATTGCCAGCTACTAGTCGGATCCACCCGGTACTCCATGTGTCTCAGCTGAAGAAAGCATTACCTCCAGGAACAACTGTTGATGCTGATGAGGATCTTCAACTGCTCTCCATCCTGGATACTATACCTCCTGCTAAGGTACTGAATCACCGCTCTCAGATTGTTGGTTCTCGTGTTATTCCTACTGTGTTGGTGCAACAGGAAGCCTGTCCATCACATTGGGCGACCTGGCAACCGGTTTCTACTTTGCCTGAACTCCTCCTGAAGACATGGTGCCTGGAAACTGAGGCAGCTCGAGGGCGCGCTGGTTCTTAAGGAGGCCGGCATGTCACACCCAGGCCTTGGGCCGTTCTATGAGATTAAGCTACACTAGCTCTATGGGCCTGTAAGACAGCCTTGGGCTGCATGGTTGTAAGCTTTAGGCCTTTGGCCATCTTTGTTATTTGCTTTTCCTTTTTGAACCTTGTATTAAACTGGCTGTGTGGGTGGTTGGAAGGACAGTCAGACATAATCAAAAACCAATTTGCCTTCCTCCTCGAGTTCTCACGAGCTCTCTTCCCCCCGCCCGGCCTCGCCGAAACACCTCCGCCCGTCGCGTGTACGCCCGTTATCTCTGCCGTTGCGACTCAGGGGTCGTGACATAATTTGTTGGGCAATTTAATTTGTTGTGATGTGATATAAATTCTGATAACCAGGCTAACACAAACCTTATCATTCGAGACTATGTTTCAAAAAAAATCATGTCACGTTCTTCGAAGATAATATTGAATATCCGTTGGAAATAAAATAATCATCTCTCAAATATAGAGTGTACAATGGCACAAGTGCGTGATCACGTGTAGTGATAAAACATCGCAATCTTGGACGGAAGAAGCAGCCAAGTCTTCAGAGAGGACATGGTCGACATATCCTTGAAACCTAGATTTGGAGGAGACTCGCTGTCAAAAATTAACACTTATTTTATCCGCTCAGGAGAAGAAAAACACTCTTATTTTATCCGCTCAAGAGAAGAAATACGAGATATAAAGACACATAACCCTTGAGTTGTTTTTTATTCTTATATATCTTATGTATATTAGATTTCGTTCAGCTCTTCCCCCTTGAACTCGTACCCCTCGCTCTTCCTGACGACCACGTACAGCGGCTCCTTCTTCCTGGTGGCGAGCCCGAAGCTCTCGTCGAGGTTGACGTCCTCGGCGCGCACGCCGGCCGGCAGCGCCCACTCGAAGTGGTACAGCAGGCTGGCCAGCGACACCTGCACGGTGGCCAGCGCGAACGTGTACCCGGGGCAACCCTCCGCCCCCGCCAAACGGCAGCAGCTTGTAGTCCGGGTCCTTGAGGTCGATCTCGCCGCCGGTGCCGGCGTTCTCGAACCGCTCCGGCGAGTACTCGAGCGGGTCGTCCCAGACCTCCGGGTCCCGGCCCATGGCGTAGGTGTTGATGTAGACGCGGGTCTTGGCCGGGATGTCGTAGCCGCCGAGCGTGCAGGCGGCCACGGACTCCCGCGGCACCAGCAGCGGCACCGTCGGGTGGAGCCGGAACGTCTCCTTGATGATGGCGCGCATGTAGTGGAGCTCGGCGAGGTCCGCCTCCTCGACGGCGGCCTTGCCGCGGCCGACCACGCGCCGCACCTCGTCCTGCGCCTTCTTGAGGATGCGCGGGTGGCGGAGTAGCTCCGTCATCGCCCAGTCCAGCGTGGCGAACGTCGTGTCTGTGCCGGCCACGAACATGTCCTAAATTGTGTATTTGTCTTAGATAGATTGTGTAATGTCGTCTCATGTCTGATAAATTAATAAGTAGTAAAGAGGCGTGTCGATCATATGGTAGTACCAGGACAAGGGCCTTGAGGTTATCGTCGGTGAGTGGGATCTCCAGGTCCGGGGACTTCTGGACGCGGAGGAGCACGTCGACGAAGTCCTCGTCGCGGTCGCCGGGGATGCGTACGCGCTTGCCGCTGACGTGCTCCTCGATGATCTCGTCGCACACCTCGCGGAGGTCGGCGAGGCAGATCTTGAGCCGGCGCCGGAGCCCCGTCACGGTGCTCGCGACGGGCTCCAGCTCCGGGAAGAAGTCGCCGACGCTGAACCCGGCGAAGAGGTCCTGCGTCTCCGCGAGCACCGCGCCGAGCCTGTCGCCCTGGACGTGCGGGAACCGGCGGCCGAAGGCGACGCGGCAGAGCACGTCGTTGGACAGGTTGAGGAAGCACTCGCTGAGGTCCACGGGCGGCGCCTCCGGCGAGGTGTCCCAGCTGGTGAGGTGCGCCAGGAGGCGGCGGAGCTCCTTGCCCCGGACGTTGCCGTAGGTCGCCACGCGGCGCGCCGAGAGGAGCTCGGAGACGACCACCCGCCGCACCATGCGGTGGTAGGGCCCCGCTGGCGCCGTCGTCACCTCGGTGCACCCGAAGGCGAGGAACTCGCCCGACAGGAGGTGCGGCCGCGACGCCAGCGCGCCGTCGTTGGTGGTCAGCGCGGCGCGCGCCAGGTCCGGCTTGGAGATCACCACGGCGGGGACGCTGCCCAGCTGCAGCCGGAGCAGCGGCGCGCGCATGGCGCGCGCCAGGTCGGCCATCGCGTGGTGGGGCATGTCGGACAGGAGGTGGAGGTGCCCGATCACCGGCCACCGCCCTGGCGGCGCCGGCGGCAGCCGCATGGCCGACCGGCTCCGACGTCCACGCGTCATGTAGTAGACATACACGGCCGAGAGAGCGAATAGGACAAGTGACGCCGACGACACGAGGCCGAGCTCCATGGCGTACGCTTCAAATGCTCCAGCTAGTTTTCTGTTTTGCTTTTGGCCTGGAAGCCTTGGTTAAGGTCTTGGTGCATGTTTATATATATAGGCTTATCTTTCTGCGGTGGGTTGGTGAAAGCTGAATCGTGGCGAAAACTAGTGCTCACTTTTTTTCTTTTCTTTTTTTTTTTTGTACTTCGTCCACGAAAATTACAAGCTCTTTGTACGCATGGGTGATGGCTACCATATATGCTAGCTACTTTATTTCCCAAGTAAAAGGTGGAATCAAATACTAATTATGATGAAGCAAGCCAATAATACAAGGGTAATTAATCCTACCGCTATATCATGCACGTGAAGAGTCGCATGCATGGACCTATGTATCATGCCCGCTCTTTAGTTCGTGACGTGTTTGGTGTTCCAGAATATAATATAACCTGTGAGCTAATACTGTATTACTCATTCGAGAACCAGACCTCGGATTGGGCTTCATTCGTATCCTGACAGTACTAGGCGGCTTCAAATTACTCCTTCCATCGAAAATCTTTGGACGTTTTGAGTTTTCCAGGATTAATGGACATTCTATTCCTCGGGATGACAAAACACGTACGATCCTTTTAAACCAAATATATATTGTAGCTCCACTCACTTACCTTCTGGATCGGAAGAGGGAGTTCGAGGGAGAAACCTTTTATTCCCTTCGATACAATACAGCTAGAGGTAGAATCTTTTATATTTCCCTAGCTCAAACACCCCACCCCCTAATCAAAACTAAATCCACTCCATTCATTTCCATTCTTCCCTTTTCCTTCCCCAATCCAATGTTGTTCGGCAACGTTGAGGCCGCTCGTGTGAGTTATGATGATGGCGTTTCTCTTCCCCAAGCGAACCGTCCGCCCCGGCCGGCCCTCTCGTTCGTCCCCACAATAAAACGAGACACTCTGCGCTCCTCTCCTCCGGTACATGCATGCATGCATGTGCATGTGACGCTCCTCCCCTCCAGCACAGACATATATGCGCGGGACAATGACATTCATGGGTAATGAACTAATGATGTGACGGTGTTTTCTCAATGCATGGTTAAAGGATTTGTGGAGTTTTTAACGGTGCCTTGGTCTCGCTGCAACTCCCAAGAGACCAAAGATTTTAGATGGAGGGAGTATAAAGAAGACCGCCCATCCATTGGGAATACTTTGATTTATTTTCTTTGATTTTTTTTATTGATGCTTTGTTGAAATTTGTAGTAATTATGTTTCTTCTGGTCTTGTAACTCTGATTCTTGATTAATATAGGTAGGGGATTTTATTTTCCCCTCCCGATTTCCTCAAAAAAACATTTATTTATTTTTATTTCTTGAGCGACTGAAAGAAATCTCTCCATGCAAACACTCAGCCATACGTCGTACGGCTTGACTTGGTAGTCGGTAGGTTGGGCGTTTTGTTACACGTACGTACGAGGCTCGCAGACGCAAAACGCCAGCCCCAGAACGTCGTCGAGATGGCGACATGGGAATCCAACACGGCAGGGTGCCTGCTCTGCTGCGGCGAGCCGATCCGGCACATCGAGAAGGCGACCAAGCTCCGGCGCTGACCGGCGCGCGCGAGCCACGAAAGGGAGCGGGTTGTCTGCATTAACCACAGATTAGTGCAGAGAAGTACAGTGTAATGGGACAGTTCCCTGCATTAGTTAAGTGCTATTTTCTGTAGCAAGTTCGGTAGAGATAGGCACTGAATTCATGTGTATCCAACAAGCACTCTTGTTGGTTCGATATTACTGCTCTCAATTGTGAATAATGCTTGGGGCAAGAATTTTTAACACAACATTGTATCCATCCCCCTGTTTTAAAATATTATCCAGTAGGGGCTTGCCCCACCTGTTCCCTCAAGAAAAAAAAAAAAAATTGTATCCATCCCCTGTTTAGCCGATATACACAACATAAAGTTTCATGTTCTACTGCTCTCGTGGGTGTTGCTTCATATGAAATTTCAAAATGCAAAAAATTAAAGATGCCTCGGTATAAACATATGCAAATTTATCAATCGTTTCTGCTAAAATAAATTTCATTCAAAATTATGCCTCAATATAATATTATCATGCGCAACATAATTTTCAATACAATGTCATGGACTCGAATATTTTATCTCACGTTCCTTGCCGTACGTCATTCATTATCCTTACCCGACTCTGCTTGTTTTTCCACATTATTCAATACCAAATTCACAATCTCCTGTGCAGAAGGTCCAACACGGCATCAGCCAAGAAATTTCACTCAACAACAGTCACTCTCGCGGTTCCTGTTAACCACCGACAAAGATTTCACTTGTCTCTTATATAGTTGGTTGACTTTGTAACATTTCTTCTCGCGGTCATGTGTTTTTTCAAAGTTCCAACGTAAGCGAGACAGGTGCTTGTGTAGTTGTGCCACATGCTTAACTTTGTGTCCTCAAAGTTCCACGTGCCAAGCAGGCGCCGACGGCGTTGTCCTCTCTGATAGTCTCGTTGGTACGTACTCCCTCGTCCCCTTTTAGATGTCGCTATGGGGTGCGTGCGGTCAAATTTTCTCAATTTTGACTAAGTTTGTAGAAAATACGTGCAACATTTATACTTTCAGATAAATTTATTAAAAAACTAGACTTAAAAATCTTTTCGATGATACTAATTACTTAGCATAAATATTTATATATTTTAATATATAATTGCCGGCAATTTGAAAATGTTGACTTCTCGAAGGGGCGAGAATGACATCTATTTAGGGACGGAGGGAGTATGCATCAGCGCGAATCGGTTTGAACTACAATTGCTTTTATTGTCACGTGGTATTGTCATGCATCAGCATGCATGTCACGTCATTACATGGACAAACGTTGTTCAATGTACGCGTTCAAATTAAACAAATAGCACGCCTGCTATGCAAGCTTCTCTCATCACGCTCAGATTTCGCGATATGATTTTGCAACGTACGTCATGCAACGTGACCTCCAAGCACCGCCAGAAGCCCGGCACCGCGGTGCAATTTCTAGGCATCTGCATCTGGATGATTGGATCTAAATACCTCGCATGCACTCAGGCCTACCTAACCAAGATCATGCTACGAACAGCTAATATATGTTAGCATTAATATATACTCGCAGTTAGCATAGTTGAGGCGTAACCAAGTATACATGTGTACTATACTAATAAAAAAATATAGTATTAATTTAGCCAGATATATATATACAGTATGCAGAAATCATGTAATACATCTAAAATTAGGAAATCTTTTTGAAAAAAACAACTACGGATCGTGGACAAAACTGCCAATTGTGTTCTCTCAAAAGCTTGCCAAAGCCATAAGCACATTTGACGAGGTGCTATAATGGACAACACTTCCAAATACTGGCAACCAAAAACAAAACTTTGTACCAAGGATTTGGAAAAACATCCAAATGACGAAGAGAATATAATCATTAAACTCACGAAAATTGTAAAACATGTCACTGGAGATGGGCCAACATATTGTCGTTATGCTTTTCTCGAATTCAATATTTGACGTGGTAGCATGATTTAGAACAGATAGGTGACCTCGGAATTTTGATGGAAGCCATTTTGAAAACCACTCAAATTTAAGCACGTGGCACAACTACACAATGCAAGCACCCACATGGCCCGTGTTAATTTCGAACCGATTATTAAAAAAATGTTAAATTGGAACCGTGTCAGACCCATGTCTCTCTTACGATGGAAGTTTGAAAAAAAACAAAAAACCGTGAGAAAAAAAAAAAACCAACCAACTGTATAAAAGACAAGTGAAATCTTTGTCGGTGGTTGAACGGAACCGTGAGAGAGACTGTTTTTTTTTTGACAACAGCGTGAGAGAGACTGTTGTTTAGCGAAATTTGCTAGGGTCGAAACCGTCTTCACAGATGCCGTATTGGGCCTTCTACAGGAGATTATGAATTTGGTATTGAATAATGTGGAAAACAAGCAGAGTCAGGTAAGGACAATGAATGACGTTAAGCAATGTGAGGTAAGACATTCGAGTTGTCCATGACATTGTATTGAAAAGTATGTTGCGTATAATAATATTGAGGCTTTATTTTGAAAGGAATTTTTAGCAGAAACAATTGATAAAATTGCACATTGTTAATATCGTGGCATCTTTAATTTTATGCATTTTGAAATTTCATATTAAGCAACACTCATGAGCGCAGCAGAATATGAAATTTTCCTGTTGTATACTCCCTCTGTCCCCACGTTGATCTTCATATAAGGTCTATGCATCAAAACCAAGGAGCAACAAAATACATTAAATCCAGTGGTCCATAATATGCTCCTAGCCAATTAGTATCATACATGTCACTAGGTCCCCACATAAATTGGATGGTCCCATACATATATTTAATGGTCTCCCACCTCATATGAAGATCAATGTGAAATTTTTCTCTTCTGCTTATATGAAGATCAACGTGGGATGGAGGGAGTAGATCTGATAAAGAGGGGGATGGATACAATGTTGTGTTAAAAATTCTTTCCCCGAAAAGCACTCACAATTGACAGCAGTAATATCAAACCCACAATATTGCTTGTTTGGTAGCTAGCTAGGTCGTAGAGGAACGGTGTAGGCCTATAAATAGGGTAGCATATAGAGCCCTCTATACGCAGCAGAGGGCACCCTTGATAGCCTCAAACAACAGACCAAATGGAGGGTGAGCTCTGGTTTGCATCCATATGGATAGCATTCATTGTCCCACTCGCCCTGCAGTGCGTGATAACAAACAAGGGAAGAGTAGGTGCTCGCCGATTGCCGCTGGCCCTAGGCCACTTGCCCATCGTCGGGGAACCTTCTCGACCTGCGCGTGGCGGCAACCTCCACGAAAACCTCACAAGCTTTGGCGCATGCCCATGGCGCCCGTCATGACACTCGAGATCGGCCTGGTCACCACCGCCGCCGTCTCCTCACGGGACGCCGCCGCGGGAGGTATTCACCGAGCACGACCGCCGCCGCCGCCGCCGGGCGGTCCCGGACACCCGCGCCGCCGCCTGGCGCACGCCGACCGGTCCATGGTGTGGCTGCCGAGCTCCGACCAGCTGTGGAAGTCCCCTGCGCGGCGCCGCGGCCGCGCAAGACGTCTTTCCGCGCGGCCTCGGCCGGGCGCGTCGGTGCACCGCGCCGGGGCGTATGGTGCGCGGCGTGGTGGACTTCTTCCGCCGACGCGCCGGGCAAGAGGTCGAGGTCGCCCCGTGCTCCGTGACGGCGTGTTCAACCTCCCTGACGAGCGTGCTCTTCTCTATCGACGCCGGGGGCGAACTCGGGGAGCTCATGGACGAGATCGTCGCTGTGCTCGCCAAGCCCAACTTGTCCGATTTCTTCCCGTTGATTCGGCAGTTCGATGTGCAAGGCATTCGGGCCGATGGTCGACCACGCGCGCATGACCGAGTCCTGCATATCCGATGACATAATCGACAGCCGGTTGGCGCCACCGCCGGGCGGGCAGCGAAGAACGACGACGTCCCGGACTTCGCTCCTTCGCCGTCTCCACCGGCAAGCTCACCCGCCGTGGACGTGGGGGCCATGCTGTTCGACATCCTAGCGGCGGGGACCGAGACCACCAAGATCACGGTGGAGTGGGTGATGGCCGAGCTGCTGCACAACCCGAAGCGTGATGGCGTGATGGCGCGTGCGGAGATGAAGGCCGTCCCCGAGCCAATCAGCGGGGGCGGCCATCACGGACGCCGACGTGGCAAAGCTTCCGCACCTCCGTGCCGTGGTGAAGGAGTCCATGAGGCTGCACCCGTGGCGCCCCTCCCCGCTGCCGCACAGGTGGTGGAGGACGGCGTGGAGATCGGAGGCTACGCCGTGCCCAAGGGCGCCACCGTGATCTTCAACTCATGGGCGATAATGCGCGACGCCGCCGCGTGGGAAAGGCCGGACGAAGTTCTGCCGGAGCGGTTCCCCGGGCAAGACGGAGCTGGACATGTGGGGAAGGAGCACAAGTTCATCCCGCTGGGCACCGGCCGGAGGCTATGCCCGGCATTGCCGATGGTAGAGCTCATCGTGCCCTTCACCGTGGCGTCGCTGCTGCATGAGTTCGAGTGGAGGCTGCCCAAGGGAATGTCGGCTGAACAGGTGGACGTGACCGAAAAGTACATGAGCAACGACACCCTTGTTATGGCTGTCCCCCTCAAGTTGGTGCCCGCCACCTAGGCTACAGATGACTGGGCTAGTTTATTTATATATATATATATGTATGTCGCTGCATGGCATGCATGGTGCTTTTCTGAATAAGGACACGTTAATTATTATTATGTCGTTTAAGATATATAGTTCGGAGCGATTGTATCAATACATAAATAAAAAGATTACAAAAACCAAAGGAGAACAGGAGCATGAATCTTAGCCCCAGCAAAAAAAGCTGCAGCGATCAATTGATATATATGTCGCTGCATGGTATGCATGGTGCTTTCAATTAGGACACGTAAATTGTTATAATGTCGTGGTAAGATATATATGGGTCGTGAACTGATTTTGTGCGGAAAACGATGAAAAACTTCATGATGAGCACATTCTTGTTCTTCTTTCTAGCTAAGACTACTCCCAGTGCATGGTATCATGAGATAGTATCGTCACGTTTTACGATATATGATACATCTAAAAGAAACAGTCTCCCAATGCAAAGTATCATCTATGGACTCAACATTAATTGATCTTTCTCTCTACCATCGTGTTGGATATTGTGCCGCAGCGGTATCATGAGGATGATACTACTCTCTTCTCTTTCCTCCTTAATTGCATGCCATGTCAGCAAAACATCCTATGTGGCAGTCATTAAATGCAGTATGATACTCTCCATTGGGAGTAGTCTAAGACGGCGCAAAAAATACATTGATGACAAGCAGCACGCAACATCATCTATACAGGGAGTATACTCCTGTGCCTGAACCATATGACGTGCTGATAACAAATGCATATGAAGTAGAAGAGCCGATCGATCTCTTCAAGACTTCAACCCCTCTTTAAATGCCCATTAATATTATGCAGTGGATAACTGGACATCATGCATGTATATACTGTGCGGAGCTGTAAGCACACAAACATATTATGCATGCGTGGTTCCTAGTTCTTTTATGTATGGATTCACACAAACATATTATAGGTTTATATTTCCTCTGTCCGCATTGGTCTTCATATAAGCAAGAGAGAAAAATCTCACATTGGTCTTCATATGATGTGGGAACCACTAAATATATGTAGGGGACCCTCCAATATATGTGAGGACCTAGTGACATGTTAGACGATAATTGGCTAGGTGCATATTATAGACCACTAGATTTAATATATTTTTATTACCACTAGATTTAACATATTTTTATTCTCCTTGTTCTTGACACATAGACCTTACGAAGATTAACTGGGAAGAAGTATTATGCATGTGCATAAATCATAAACTCATGTTGCCACACTCTATATATACCTCATTGAAAATTATATGGATTCATCGTGCATATATTACTACGGTCATTCAGAAATGCATGCATATATACCAACATGTGCGTGCAGTGCCGTGCATGCATACTGCAGAGAAAAATCACATCATGGTTTTTATCGCTCGCGTACCCACATGCGTGGCAGGAGAGAGCGCACCATTGGCGGAATACCTAGGTCGCCTTTGCCGCTCGCGTGGTCGTTTTCTGAACGTCGTCATCTCGGCCAATGTCTACCAACGGCTGATCTACGGCAGCTGGCCGAAGATCAAGCATGTAGGAATAATACAAAGATCAAGATCTTCTCATGCGCCATGCATCGCTCATCCCATAGAATACGTCAACACGCCGGACTTGAAAAGCAGGCGCCGCCGGCCGCTGTCGATCTTTGCCAAGAAATCTTAGACACGTCTCTTTTTTTTTTTACACGTACACAAGTTGTTTTTATACCCAAAATATTCAAGTGTTGTTTGATGACAAAATCATAAAAAATTTGGATAATAATTAGACCCTTCATTCGATTTATTTCTTGTGCGTTGTACGCATGCTGCTGTGAAAACTGAGAAGAACGCAAACTAGGCCTGTTACCGTACGCAAATTACCTCTTAGGAGGTAATAAAAGAAACAAATCTGAATCATAGATTAATATTATAGAAAAGCACAACAAAAACATTAACAAAACTAATAACCGGCTACTACCTCAGTATCTTCCCCGTCACGCTTGATGTGTCTCGTATGACATGTTCTGTGGTAGTGCAACTTTCTGGAGGTGGCGACGGCTTTGATCGTTCGGCGGCAGCGCAAATCGACCGGCGGGACACTACTCGAGCTCGCGGCAGCGTGAATCATCGGCCTTTTGACAGGTGCATGCTACTCGAGCTCCAGACTATGACGTTTACTTTCGCTGGCACACATGAAGATCAATGTGAAATTTATATAGTTCAATGTGAAATTTTTCTCTTCTGCTTATATGAAGATCAATGTGAAATTTTTCTCTTCTGCTTATTTGAAGATCAACGTGGGATGGAGGGAGTAGATCTGATAAAGAGGGGGATGGATACAATGTTGTGTTAAAAATTCTTTCCCGAAAAGCACTCACAATTGACAGCAGTAATATCAAACCCACAATATTGCTTGTTTGGTAGCTAGCTAGGTCGTAGAGGAACGGTGTAGGCCTATAAATAGGGTAGCATATAGAGCCCTCTATACGCAGCAGAGGGCACCCTTGATAGCCTCAAACAACAGACCAAATGGAGGGTGAGCTCTGGTTTGCATCCATATGGATAGCATTCATTGTCCCACTCGTCTGGTACGTGATAACAAACAAGGGAAGAGTAGGTGCTCGCCGATTGCCGCCTGGCCCTAGGCCACTGCCCATCGTCGGGAACCTTCTCGACCTGCGTGGCGGCAACCTCCACGAAAACCTCACAAGCCTGGCGCATGCCCATGGCGCCGTCATGACACTCGAGATCGGCCTGGTCACCACCGTCCGCCGTCTCCTCACGGGGCGCCGCCGACGGGAGGTATTCACCGAACACGCGACCGCCGCCTCGCCGCCGGACGGTCCCGGACACCAGGCGCCGCTGGCGCCACGCCGACCGGTCCATGGTGTGGCTGCCGAGCTCCGACCCGCTGTGGAAGTCCCTGCGCGCGGCGTCGCGGCCGCGCCGACGTCTTCGCCGCCGCGGCCTCAGCGGCGCGTCGGTGCACCGCGCCCGGGAGCGTATGGTGCGCGGCGTGGTGGACTTCTTCCGCCGACGCGCCGGGCAAGAGGTCGAGGTCGGCCACGTGCTCCAGGACGGCGTGTTCAACCTCCTGACGAACGTGCTCTTCTCTATCGACGCCGGGGACGAACTCAGGGAGCTCATGGACGAGATCGTCGCTGTGCTCGCCAAGCCCAACTTGTCCGATTTCTTCCCGTTGATTCGGCAGTTCGATGTGCAAGGCATTCGCCGATGGTCGACCACGCGCATGACCGGAGTCCTGCATATCCTCGATGACATAATCGACAGCCGGTTGGCGGCCACCGCCGGCGGGCAGCAGAAGAACGACGACGTCCTGGACTCGCTCCTTGCGCTCGTCTCCACCGGCAAGCTCACCCGCCGTGACGTGGGGGCCATGCTGTTCGACATCCTAGCGGCGGGGACCGAGACCACCAAGATCACGGTGGAGTGGGTGATGGCCGAGCTGCTGCACAACCCGAGCGTGATGGCCGCCGCGCGTGCGGAGATGAAGGCCGTCCTCGGAGCCAATCAGCAGGGGACGGCCATCACGGACGCCGACGTGGCAAAGCTTCCGTACCTCCAGGCCGTGGTGAAGGAGTCCATGAGGCTGCACCCGGTGGCGCCCCTCCTGCTGCCGCACCAGGTGGTGGAGGACGGCGTGGAGATCGGAGGCTACGTCGTGCCCAAGGGCGCCACCGTGATCTTCAACTCATGGGCGATAATGCGCGACGCCGCCGCGTGGGAAAGGCCGGACGAGTTCCTGCCGGAGCGGTTCCTGGGCAAGACGGAGCTGGACATGTGGGGGAAGGAGCACAAGTTCATCCCGCTGGGCACCGGCCGGAGGCTATGCCCGGCATTGCCGATGGTAGAGCTCATCGTGCCCTTCACCGTGGCGTCGCTGCTGCATGAGTTCGAGTGGAGGCTGCCCAAGGGAATGTCGGCTGAACAGGTGGACGTGACCGAAAAGTACATGAGCAACGACACCCTTGTTATGGCTGTCCCCCTCAAGTTGGTGCCCGCCACCTAGGCTACAGATGACTGGGCTAGTTTATTTATATATATATATGTATGTCGCTGCATGGCATGCATGGTGCTTTTCTGAATAAGGACACGTTAATTATTATTATGTCGTTTAAGATATATAGTTCGGAGCGATTGTATCAATACATAAATAAAAGATTACAAAAACCAAAGGAGAACAGGAGCATGAATCTTAGCCCCAGCAAAAGCTGCAGCGATCAATTGATATATATGTCGCTGCATGGTATGCATGGTGCTTTCGAATTAGGACACGTAAATTGTTATAATGTCGTGTAAGATATATATGGGTCGTGAACTGATTTTGTGCGGAAAACGATGAAAAACTTCATGATTAGCACATTCTTGTTCTTCTTTCTTGCTAAGACTACTCCCAGTGCATGGTATCATGAGATAGTATCGTCACGTTTTACGATATATGATACATCTAAAAGAAACAGTCTCCCAATGCAAAGTATCATCTATGGACTCAACATTAATTGATCTTTCTCTCTACCATCGTGTTGGATATTGTGCCGCAGCGGTATCATGAGGATGATACTACTCTCTTCTCTTTCCTCCTTAATTGCATGCCATGTCAGCAAAACATCCTATGTGGCAGTCATTAAATGCAGTATGATACTCTCCATTGGGAGTAGTCTAAGACGGCGCAAAAAAAAATACATTGATGACAAGCAGCACGCAACATCATCTATACAGGGAGTATACTCCTGTGCCTGAACCATATGACGTGCTGATAACAAATGCATATGAAGTAGAAGAGCCGATCGATCTCTTCAAGACTTCAACCCCTTTTAATGCCCATTAATATTATGCAGTGGATAACTGGACATCATGCATGTATATACTGTGCGGAGCTGTAAGCACACAAACATATTATGCATGCGTGGTTCCTAGTTCTTTTATGTATGGATTCACACAAACATATTATAGGTTTATATTTCCTCTGTCCGCATTGGTCTTCATATAAGCAAGAGAAAAAAATCTCACATTGGTCTTCATATGATGTGGGAACCACTAAATATATGTAGGGGACCCTCCAATATATGTGAGGACCTAGTGACATGTTAGACGATAATTGGCTAGGTGCATATTATAGACCACTAGATTTAATATATTTTTATTACCACTAGATTTAACATATTTTTATTCTCCTTGTTCTTGACACATAGACCTTACGAAGATTAACTGGGAAGAAGTATTATGCATGTGCATAAATCATAAACTCATGTTGCCACACTCTATATATACCTCATTGAAAATTATATGGATTCATCGTGCATATATTACTACGGTCATTCAGAAATGCATGCATATATACCAACATGTGCGTGCAGTGCCGTGCATGCATACTGCAGAGAAAAATCACATCATGGTTTTTATCGCTCGCGTACCCACATGCGTGGCAGGAGAGAGCGCACCATTGGCGGAATACCTAGGTCGCCTTTGCCGCTCGCGTGGTCGTTTTCTGAACGTCGTCATCTCGGCCAATGTCTACCAACGGCTGATCTACGGCAGCTGGCCGAAGATCAAGCATGTAGGAATAATACAAAGATCAAGATCTTCTCATGCGCCATGCATCGCTCATCCCATAGAATACGTCAACACGCCGGACTTGAAAAGCAGGCGCCGCCGGCCGCTGTCGATCTTTGCCAAGAAATCTTAGACACGTCTCTTTTTGTTTTTACACGTACACAAGTTGTTTTTATACCCAAAATATTCAAGTGTTGTTTGATGACAAAATCATAAAAAATTTGGATAATAATTAGACCCTTCATTCGATTTATTTCTTGTGCGTTGTACGCATGCTGCTGTGAAAACTGAGAAGAACGCAAACTAGGCCTGTTACCGTACGCAAATTACCTCTTAGGAGGTAATAAAAAGAAACAAATCTGAATCATAGATTAATATTATAGAAAAGCACAACAAAAACATTAACAAAACTAATAACCGGCTACTACCTCAGTATCTTCCCCGTCACGCTTGATGTGTCTCGTATGACATGTTCTGTGGTAGTGCAACTTTCTGGAGGTGGCGACGGCTTTGATCGTTCGGCGGCAGCGCAAATCGACCGGGCGGGACACTACTCGAGCTCGCGGCAGCGTGAATCATCGGCCTTTTCACAGGTGCATGCTACTCGAGCTCCAGACTATGACGTTTACTTTCGCTGGCACACATGAACTCTGTGCGTGGGCTCTACAGGAGATGACGGATGAGGAACCACGCCGTCCGCGAAATTCTCTGCTTGTCGGCGGCATTTTTCCGCGTCACGAACTTTTGCGGTGAGGAATGAGAAAGACGTTGGGCAGCTGTTTTTCTTCCTAGATTCCTCTAAAACGACTACGTGGAAGCATTTGAGGAAGGCGTTGGAGTCTTGGGGATGCTCTTACTTATGGAAGAGTTCAAGTGGAGGCTGCCCAACGGAATGTCGGGCTGAACAGGTGGACGTGACCGAAAAGTACACGAGCAACGACACCCTTGTTATGGCTGTCCCCCCCTCAAGGCGGTGCCCGCCACCAAGGCTATACACCTAGATGACTGGGCTAGTTTATTTATATATATGTCGCTGCATGACATGCATGGTGCTCTTCTGAATAATGACACGTTAATTATTATTACTATGTCGTCTAAGATAAACCGGTTAATAAGATTGAGGGGCCCACTCGACCAACGGTTTTAGCCGTTTATTCTAGATCCAATGCTTATAGAAAGGTTATAAAATGTTGCAAATTAGTTTTTAAAGAGGAAGATTATATCGATACTTAAATAAAACTTTACAAATATCAAATGAGAACAGGAGCACAAATCTTAGCGCACAACGGATGCTGCAGCGATCAGTTGAGCGCTCACCATGATCTCAACCGGTCAGAAACAAGCACATATGTTATATATATGTCGTTGCATGGTATGTATGGTGCTTCCGTAATAAGGACACGTAATTTATTATTTTGTCATGTAAGATATATATCCGAGTGATCAGTTCATTTTGCGAGGGACACGATGCAAAAAGTTCATGATTAGCACATTCTTCGTCTTCTTCTTCTTCTTCTTCTTCTTCTTGGCAAGACGGTGCAAAATAAATTGATGACAAGCAGCATACAACATCATCTATAGAGACAAGTACTCGTATACCTGAACCACATGTCTATAAATATTATGTACTCCCTCCGTTTCAAATTATATGTCATTATAGGAATCACAACTTTTGTCACAATACATGTCATTCTCGCTTCCCAATACATCATTCTCTCTCTCTCTCTCCTCTCTCATTTCTCCTCATTTTCAGCGCGCCCTCTACTTTTTCTATTTCTCTTATTTCTATGTCCAAACCTAGAACTGCAATAAAAAAGAAACAGAGGAAGTAGTGGACAATTGGACATCGATCATGTATTATGTATATGCTTTATGTAGCTGCATGCACACAAACATATTATGCATGCGTGGTTCTAGTATAGTTATATACAACATCATTAACAAATACTTCCAGACGATACACGTTCCATATATTATTACTACGGTCAATCAGATGTGCCTGCATATATACCAACATGCGCGTGCAGTGTCCTGCATGCATACTGCAGAGAAAAATCACATCATGGTTGTCATCGCTCGCGTACCCACCACAGGCGTGGCAGCAGAGCGCACCACTGGGGAGCAGCCAGGCTGCCTTTGCCGCTTGCGTGGTCGCCTCCTGAACGTCGTCATCTCGGCCAATGTCTACTAACGGCTGATCAACGGCAGCAGATCGCATAGAAAGATCGAGATCAAGATCTTCTCATGCACCATGCATCTCTCATCCCATAGAATAGGTCCACACGCCGGACTAGAAGCAGGCGTCGCCGGCCCTGCCGATCTTTGCCAAGCAATCTTATACACGTCTGTTTTTTTTTACACGAGCACAAGTTGTTTTTATACCCAAAAGATTAAAGTGTAGTTTGATGACAAAATCATAAAAATTTCGGAGAATAATTAGACCCTTCATTCAATTTGTCATCTTTTTTGATATATATCGTTTGGGCGTTGTACACATGCTGCTGTACATGAAAACTGAGAAGAATGCAAACTAGGCCTGTGAGGGTACGCAAATGACCTCTTAGGAGGTAATAAAAGAAACAAATCTGGGACAATGAACTGTAGTCTTTATTGCACTGTAGATCACATATTTATATATGGAGGAAGAGTAGCGGCCAAGTTTCCCCGAACAGGTCTGACCCCTTGGAGAGTGTAATTAACTGGTCATATTTGATTCCCAACACTCCCCCTTGATCAGTTGATCTTCATCGTACAGTGCGTCTCCTCCAAAAACTCTGTGGGAAAAATCTGAGGAGATATATTGTATGATATGCTGCGAAAAACTCCTAAAAATCCAGCATTTGTTGAATACTTCCTCATGGAAAAACTCAAATGAGAAAAACCTTTTGGGAAGGAAAACCCATAAGCGAGTTTGGAGGATAGTATTATGTCATTTGATATCCCCATTTAAAAACCTGGTAGGAAAACAGAAGATATGACATTTACTTGTATTGATATTGCCCCATTAAAAACCTTTTATGAGAAACCGTATAGAAAAACTCACAAAGGAAAAGAGTGCAATATGATGCTTGGACATGTTACTTTTCAGGAGGATACTCCCCTGAATCTTGCAATACGTCATGAATAAATCTAAAAATTTATCACAACACTAAGTTTGCAAGATGTTTGTCTCCTCAATCTGCTATAGTACATGAGGATGTAAAAACCGAGAGTAATGTACATATTACTCTTTATGTAATCTGCTGCATCTAAGCAATGCAAGAAGTACTATCACGTAGATAGTAGTAGATGGCTCAATGGAACCTATACTACATAGTTGATGTAGTGGATCATTCATTAATGCAACGACACAATAAGTGATGTTTGAGAATGATGGGTGAAGCTATTCATGAGAATGAAGATAATTCTCACATAAACGCTACACAACAATGAAATCAGTCAATATATTAGCATAATAGGATCATTTATATAGCCAATATATGCTTATTCTATAATGGTCAAGTCTTGATAGAATAACCAAGATCTTATGTGCCATAAAGTAGCGCTTTAAGCTAACATGTCATCTACAAATGCAATATCAGGCATGTTGCAGTTTACAAGATATATACGCTTTGAAAGCACTAGTTAGAAGACAAAACTTTGAGTTTATGTCATCCGATTATCAACCCAATGAATGAATATATCTACATTCATATTTAGGGATTGAATGACCATTAAAGTTACCTAATATCATTTTAGATATTGCATAAATATCAATTGGATATAGGTTGACTGATTGATAAATATTCCTAAAGGAATGTGCTCAAGTAGTATACTCTAGCTAATTTGGTTACCCAAATATTTCATCTCAAATTCCGTCATAAGATGTTTGTATATGCCATTTGCTGTTCGGAGATGATGTGAAAATCCAATTGAGATTTCACTACGAACAAATATAGACAACCATCTTAATTGGAGTAAATCTTCTATGGAAGAAACTCACTTAGTCGGTTGAACCACAATCAACTTGACCGTTGAAGCCATGTAGTGACTTCTATACACAATATGTATTGCGATTTGAAATTAGATTCAGAGTGCATAGTCCATTAGACTCATATGTTTGAATCTGTCCAATTCAATTGAGATCTGCCAATGATCATGAATATAGGAACATAATTTTCACACATACCATTTGGGTATGTTGCATCATGAATGATGCCGAGTCTCTCTGCATAAACCCATATGCTAAAGCTTTTGCTATTTCACCACCAAATGGAATTAGTATTCCATCATGCCTCCATTAAGAAGACTATGTGTGAAGAAGTAAATACTTCTCATTGTAGCAAAAAGCATTCTCCATATTGTCACCTCTGGTTCGACCAATTTGAGTGTTAAACACTCTGCCTGGCTAGGATTTGGCCATGATCCAGTTGTATGGTGATTTGGCCTTGATCCAGTTGTATGGTCACAATTAGTAGACTTTGAATTGATTGACTCTATGGAATCAATAAAGCATGTGGAAATGTTGTCCTTTTTCAACTCCGTGTATTTCCCAAACAATGAAGTAAGGATGTTCCAGTGACGCAGCACCTGACTTTGTGTACGTACACATATGTGCTGGTCTTTTAGATGTGAAACATCTATAGGCTTTGGATAAATATCCATAAGGTTTCAATCAACGTGAGGTTGACTTGCATTTACTGTCATGGAGAATGTTCTCCCCTAATCTCGAGAATGCTTGCAAGAAGCTATATCTCATGTGACCATACTTCTCCCCTCTTTATTTTGATTCAGGAGTTGAGTGGTTTTTCTTTGGTGCCTCCACTCTTTCTGGCACATTAAATAGAGATTTGGATTTAATGACACTTTTATGACAAGTAAATGTTTCTGACAGATTATTTGCAATATTATTCAAATATAAGATGTGCTGAACAATTGGTTCACAATCTTTATCCCGTGGATATGAGGATTAAATATGAATGTGTGTGATATTTATTCATTCTTTCTTTGTGGTATAAATCTCCCCTAATGCCTGGAATTATCCTCAAATATACGAGCATACAGGCAATAAATGAGTCTCATGAGGGACTTGAGGTATTATTAATTGACGGATAATGATACATCTATTGATCCCAATGCCTATGATGTATACTATATGGTGGTGATATCGGTAAGTGTAAATATATCCGATATTTGCAGATGGGAAATTCTTGGCATGAGGCCAAATATCCACGTATTGACTGCAACGGAGGGAGCCGTTTGATTGCAGTATAATGAATTGGATTACATGATGCTGTGTGTAAAGTAGCATAATAGGATCATTTATATAGCCAATATATGCTTATCTACTACCCCTGTAAAGAGAACCCCACTAGGGAGTTCTCTGGGCTGTGGTGAAGCCACGTCATCGCACGGCCCCATCGTCCACTCAAAGTCCGGACCCGAAATTTTATTTCATTCCGATTCTGGGCTCCTCTCGCGTCCGCCCGGGCACCCACCCCCTCGCGTCCGCCGCCCACACCACGTCTCGGCTCCTCGAGTGCGCTCGTCATCCGTCTCCTCTCCTCCCTCTCCACTCCTCTCTCTCTCCCTCACCCGACCTCATCGGTTGCCGCCGCCGCCTCACTTCCTCCCTCCCACCGCGTGCTCCTCCCTACCCCTAGGTGGACACTATGCCGAAAATCGCTATCTGCGACACTTGTTAATCGCTATCGGCGACACGTTTTACAAGTGTCACCCTTTTAAGCGTCGAGAGATAAGGGCATATCTGTGGCCCAGCGTATTTTCGGCGTCACGATAAGGTGCTATCTGCGACGCGTATTGGCTACATGTGTCGCAGATAACACCTTATTTGCGACACATATTGGCTACACTACACGCGTCACCGATAAGGTGTTATCTCGGACGCATGTAGCCAATACGCGTCGCCGAATAAGGTGTTATCTGCGACACATGTAGTAATACAAGTGTTATGCGACACATGTAGAATACGTGTCGCAGATATGTTATCTGCGACACATGTAGCCAATACGCGTCACCAATAGCTATTTCAGAAAAAAAAAAAATGGTGATCCTATATATATATATACATATACATATATAGGATCATCCATATACATACACACACATCATTGAAGCTAACATTTTATTTGTAATATGGTACATTTCACAGTAGTACACAGTTCATATTCCATACTGCAAGTCTGTTAAACTATAGATTACATGGGAGTATCCACCATAAATATGAAGAGGTGACAGGTTGCTATATAGAATAAATGGCAATACATATAGCTTCTGGCTACTTCCTTTCCTCTCATCTAGTTCCAGAATGGTTGAGCTCTTGTTACATCGGTAGAAGATAGACTATTCTAGTTCTAGTTCTAGAATACTATTGCCGAACCTGTGTTGCACTAAAGAAAAAAGAGTACCTGCTGTCCATCTGCTCCTGCAGCTGTGGAGAGGTTACTGGACACAGGAAAAGAAGAAAAAATCAGTTACTAGACACAGGAAAAGAAAAAATCAGCATCTGATACATCTACTTGAGAATGCAGTCTGCTTTAGAACAAACGAAGTTACAAGGGACCGAGCTAGAGTAGCCCTTACTAATGTTGTGCTGGACCTGCAAAAACAATTGTATATTGGAGCCCTGCAATAACATAAATCACCATATCAAATGTATATTGGAACTGAGCCAACAATAATCAGTTCAGAAAAATTAATGGCATCATAGGCTTCACAATGATAACAGTTAAGACATAGCACCATGACTTGCAAAGGGAAGAAGCACTACATGCAGCTGGTCTTTGATCAAATAAGAACGAAGACAAGGAAAGGGGCATGCAGCATGCTTTCATGAACAAGTACAGAAATTCCAGGTATGTGCTTTTTTTTGTTCTTACAGATATGGACTACAATATCTGTATGGATATGGACTACAATATATTGGCAAGGTACTACGATGTTCTTACAGATTCTTGTTGGAGTCGGCAAGCTTCTGTGCTTATCCTCTGCTGACATTTATCTATCCAATTGCCAATGCATGTATTTGCCTTCAGCCATGATAACCTGTCAAAAGATATTTAAATGCTGAAAATTCGGTTGCTAAAAGATGCCAGCTGCTGTGTTGTCCAGTGACTCAGTCATCAAAAGAGATCTAGATGGCAGGTACATGGTTTGTTTTAATAGAAAACAACAGCAAAATAAACCCCCCACATGTTGCTAGCTGCAGTTCTATCTCACACATTACACATGTTTCATCCATTCAATCAGATCATTTATAAACTTTGGATACAACTTATGCTACAGTTGCCCAAGGAACCACAACCTAGTAGATCACAATACATGAGCAGATTTCTAACAGTACTCTGGTTTTTCTAACAGCTAACTGCTCCATGGTTTTTCTGGATGCACAATACCAATTATATTATAGAGAGCCATTCACCTTATTGATGCTACTTTGGAACATAATACTTTGATAATGGCAGCAATGTAGTACCTGCAGTGCACAGAATGCTAACTTACAAGTGACCTCATCAGCTAACTTCTGAAGGCTCCTCATGAATTTAGCCATGTGCATTTGCCTCACTGGTAGCTGCCCTCTTCCTAAGAAATCAGTTCTGTACAGAACTATGGCCTGCGAACGCAGAGATTCAGAACAATAGCTAACTCTATGTAGAATACAATAGCAACTACAAGAAGGCTTAGAGTAATCCCAGCAAAAGAAATCTGCAATTTGAAGTGGCAATTAAACTAAGCTACGGTAAACCTTCCAAAAAATGCATTGGGAAAAGTAAGGCCACTTTATCCAAGTTCAGTGTTTTGAACAAGTGCACAGCTTACCAACAGCTTTGAAGATGCTACATGCATAAAACAGTATACCATTTATTCCACTTAGCTATTACTGCTCTATTTATCAGACTCGGAGGGATTCCAGTTAAGCTCACTTACCTTCCTAGGCAGCTGTGTGTACCAGTTATCTCCGTCTTGTGCACCTCCAAGAACAGAGTCCAGACTGTAATGTAGTCAGACAAGAACACCATGAGTATGTGCAGAACCTATTTTAGGATTTGTCATCTCCACTACTAATTAATATATGGACACGAAGCCATTAACTCTTCAACCACATTGTTGAAGCTCTCCTGGTCAGTTGCATCATACACGACCTATGGAAATATAACAAGATTAAATTAGACCCAGATTATTTACAATCTGCAGCTTTATCAACACATCCAAAGATAACATGAGTGGCTGCTGCTAAATATCCTTGGAACTAATTTCTGAAGCATTATTTTGGCCTCAAATCTTTTACTTCAGTTTATCGAGATCTGACATAATTGTAAACCATGGCAGCATTTGATACTTCTACTTTACAGTTTAGAAACGGATCGACATATTTGTAAAAAAGGTCTCGCGGCTCCACCATGCCGTGCTAAAACAAGCTTGACCCTCATGACCAATCAAAGGTATTCGAATTAGGCGGACTAATCAACTAACGAATCGAACAATTTCTAAGGAAACAAATAAATGCAATCAAATCGAGACGTGGTGTGGAATCGGATCGAGACATAGTGGGGGATAGGCGTAACTCTCACCAATTGATGGCCACGGGCTCCTCCGGCGTCGTCTAGAATAAGTGGCAGGTGGCTTTTTGCCGGGCGGTGGTACAATCCTGCGTCGGCGCCCGCCGCCTCACTTTGAATAAGTCGTCGCAGGTCGCGCCACCTATATAACGAGGCAAATTCACCCGTGGAGAGGCCGCCTCACCCATGAGCCATACAGTGGTGCTTCGCTTGCACGAAGGCCACGCAAAAGGAGGAGGTTCTGCACGTGGAGGTGATTTTAGGATTTGGGGTGTCATCTCCACTACTAACTCGGGAGGCATAGAAGGGGATAGGGTTTCGAAGTGGGAGTGTGGGCCTTTAACCACCAAGGTTGGTAGCGGACCTACACCGGCCTCAACCAAATTCATTTTGGGGCATCATTTGCGACCTATGGACAAAATAACACAAATATGTGTCCTTATCGCCAGATTATGTACACAACAAGTGTCACTTTTTATCGATGGCGACAACCCGCCAAAGATATGGCTATATATGGCTGACCAACACGCTACAAATTTTATCCTTGGAACTAATTTCACCGATAAAGCTGCTATCGGTGACACGTTTAGAGCATGGGCAAATCTTTTTGTGACGCATCTAGTTAACATGCGTCACGGATAGACTATCTGTGACACATTTTCTTTTTTGTCACTAATCCAGGTGTCGCATTTAGAGATTTCTAGCATAGTGAGGGCGTGAAACGGATCTGATCCGGATATTTGTAAACCAAGTCGCCATCGTAGTCCTCCACCATGCCCTCCATACCGGGTACAAGCGGTTGACCCATCATGCGTCGCGGCCAATCAAAACCTCGCTATAGGGGTTCACGCGCTCACGGCTAGGCGTGGACTAATCAAACTAACGAATTCGATAGCCATGGTGCACTAAGGCGAAGTTTAAGCTTTGAGCTCGCCAAGACTATCTACCGTGCAATCCCATAGAGCGGATGGGGTGGTGTGGAATCCTTGTCGGACGATAGTGGGGGCATAGGCGAACTCTCACCAATTGATGGAGGCCGGCCATCCTCGCCGCGGCGGGGGGCCCACCATCCCATGGACCCGAGCCGGGGCGGCACCCAGCACACGCGTGGCCATGCCCCCGTGCTCACCGGTCCCTCCCTCGTGCTCTCTCTCGCTTAGCTCCCCCGCCCTCACTCTCTGTGTCCGTCGCGGCAGCAAAGCGCCATGGCCGGGCTTGAGCGCGTGCCGCCGTCGTTCTTCCGCTCGGTAGGCACCTCCCCATCGCCATCTGCCCCTCCCACCTTCCTCTCAACTTCCCCCGCCGCCCGTGCCTGCTGCCAGAGGCCAGGAAGCTCATGGCAAGGACATCTCCAGCCTGCGTGCCCCTCCTCTGTGATCCTTGCCTACTATCAGTGCTTCCATCGATGATGCCCTCAATGTGTTCGATGAAATGGCCTCAATACCAACGTCAGTGCTTCCATGTGCGATTTACCTTCTTCTGTTAATAAGGTTACATTGCTTTTCTTTATGAAGTATATTACCTTCCATTCCAACCGTGTGCTATAGAAGATGAAAAGTAAACCATTTGCACTTTGCCTGAATCTGAACGCCACCAGCATGTTTGACATTTGTAGCTCATTTTTTATTACCTTCTACTGTTGCCTGGCATAATCTGAGTTCCTTCCATTTTGGAATGTTATTTGTACTGTTTTTCCGACTATTATCACTTTTACTACCAATCTTGATCCCTTGGGTTTGTTCTTCTGAAAATCTAACTTGATATGGTCCTCCTCTGTTTTTTATACATGATTTGCTGTCAACATTGTTTTAAATAATGCAGCTAAGAATATATTTTCTTATTTTACAGCACAGATGGCCCGATTGGTATTGGATACCTTGGTACAGATAATCACGAATACTCAGATGAAGGTTGATCTGGCTGACCATTTATTTTTCCTTTTTCAGGAGCTTAAGGTGCTAAATTTTGTGTACATAATGCGTATTTGATCTCTCAGTATTTGATTCTCATTTTCTCCTTTTAATTCTTTTACTACAGTCGGTTTGTAATTTGGGTGTCTGGTTGTAATACCCATAAAAAAAAAGAAAAGAAAAAGGAAAAGATAAGGAAGGGAAGGCATGCTAAAGGCCCAAGCCCAACTCCTCCCACCCTCATGCCCTCTCCTCTCTCCTGACTCCTCTCCTCTCCCTCACGTTCTTCCTCTCTCCCTCTTCCTCCCATGGCTGCCCTACCTTGAACCCATCCTCTGTAGAGCCGAATCCTTGGGGGAAGGTAGAGAAAACGAACGAGGAGAGCAAGAGGAACAAGAAGAGGTACATCTTCCATGGAGATTCGTCCTTCCCCATCTCTCCCCGCTGCCCTAGGGTTTGGGATAAACCAAGGTGAGTTGTATTTTTGCTTCTCCCCTGCACAAATTAGTCGTCCATGGAAGGTTTTGGCCATAGGAATAAGTGGATTTGTGGGGGAATCACCATTTGGTTGTTGATTTAGGGTCTGGAGTCCTGTAGCTCGAACAATGCTGCTGTTCGTGTGGTTTAGTTGCCCTAATGATTTTTCTCAAGAACTTGATGATAAGGAAGTTGTAGAGGACCTTCAGATCTGTTAGCACATGAAATTTCATGATTTTAGCCCGAGTAATTTGAGAGATATGGGTTTTTGAAGTTAGCTGTTTTTTTCTGACAAAAATCTGGACAGTGTTGGATCTATAAGGTTTTCAGAAACCTTAGATGCATAATTAGGCTTTCTAACTATGAGAATATTGTAGTGAGTTTCATAAGCTTTTTAGATTGTATTCAATTGCAATTTTTGGTGGAATAGAACTCGAGATATGGCGGATTATTGTGACTGTTCATGTTTGCCTGGCAGATCGAGTCAGGTCTGTTCTTTGGTGCTTTTCACATGTTAAATGGCTGAATTGGCTCTTTCAACTATGGAGACTTTTGTAGAGGGATAAAATTTCTTTCAGCTTGCAAAATTTCATAATTTTCAGTTGTATAGTTTAGGGAGGTGAATTTTTATATGATATTGATTGAGCTGTTGGGCAGATTCAGGAGGGCTGTTTTGTGTTGGGGGTTAGATGGCCTTAGAAGCTTGATAAAATAAAGTTTGGCTACCAAAGTTACAATATATTCTCTGTAGTTTTGAAATATCTATTTGTTTGGTACTTTATTCATTCTATAAAAATAGATATGAAAAAAAAAGAAGCAGTGCTGCTCTTCAACTATGTTGGTGACGAGAAATGTTGTTTGTAGGTTCCCTTTTTGTATTGGGTTTTGGACATATTAGCACTCTATTTTTTTATAGGAGAATGCCATTTTAGGCTTGTTGTGCTGATTTACATAAGTGGTTTAGCAGGTGGTTTTGCGACAAGGCTTGTACGTCTTCATGGTCGGTAAAGGCAAGTGAACGTAGCTGTTGCGTTGCTACAACTTTAACATGTTATTTTTACTGCCTCCATTTAAAAATGCAGCACACATACTCATATGTGGTAATATGAAAACATACATGATGCTCATAGTTATGGAATAATTATGTATATGATGTTACTAGTGTAGCTATGTAGTGAGTGTATCCCTTTTACTTCAACATGAGGAAATAGATAACAGAAATGTTCAATAGATGATGGTTGTTGAAATTATGGTTGAGGCTGATAGGATTTTTCACTTGTGGCATATACTTGTTAATTTAACCTATTGTATGATTCTTTGCTATCGTTGAAGTTTATGGAATGCTTAGTGGCTTAATAGCTGGTGGATTTGTTGGTCTTGGTGTTTGAAAATATCTATGGCATTTATACTACTTTATGACCACTAGTTCCTACTAGTGAGGAGTGTTAGAATCAATCTATTACAAGTCTTGTGGTGATGTGAAGAACATAAGGATTGATTTTTTGAGGTGCACTAGCTGTGTTTCAAATAAATTTATTTATGACCCTATGCTTATGCACGAGGCTTAGATTGGTGAAGTGGGGCCTTTCTTCATATCTAGTTTTGTTGATGGCTGTATGCTCCCCTAATCTATTAAGTGGAAGGAGGTCTATCAATATCAGGGTATTAATAACTAGCTTACGAATGGTTGGCATATATGGGGTTCTATCATTTCATCCTAAATGGTACTCAAGTTGAAGGAGTTCTATATGTATATCTTTATATTGAATATCATGTCTTATTCTTTATTTTTATTTTGAGGTATGTGATATTTGGATATCTTGGAGATGGCATTCATATTGTGGCTCTATTATTGACTTATGAAGTACATGAATTATTCACAATGCAACATTTGCATTTGCACTCTTTCCATTGATATGCATGTGAAGAAACCGTAGCCAAATTGGTGCGGTAAGTACCGGTACAACAACGCACATTGAAGAGCATTGTGGTTGCAGCTCTCCTCCCTCTTCTTGGGATGTGTGGGTAGAAGTGAAGTCATGCATTGCATTGCACCTTTCGCATTTGCATTGCATTGTATCATTTGCAGATGTACATTGAACTACATTTGAATTTTCTATGGAGCGATTGATGAAAATCTTTATATTGGTGTAGCTTCATACCTTGTTGAGTATGAAGGCAGGAGCTCATGTGCATTTCTATGCATTTCTGTATGGTTTTGAAGGTTGGATGTGATGAAGTATATTGCGATATACTATAAATAATTATGTCTTATGTTGTGCTATGGCTTATCAAACTTTGGATATACTATATGTGGGCTGTATGGATATTTGGATATTGGTTTGATTGAGTTGCAATGAAACTAATATGAGAAGTCATGCTTCTCTGTGGTGACGCACATTGTGGTTTGGCTTTTGAGATGGAGATATTATATGTTTTTTTACATACATTAGTAAGCACTTCAATTGCCTTGTAAATATTATTCCATTTTTTTCAGGGGATACAATCTGTAGTTATGCTACCCATAATTAGTTATTATGGGAACCTATATGTCATGTCTTTTGTGGGCTGTTAACTACTGTTCTACATGGATCTTATATTAATTGTTATGGTAGCTCTTCTACAGACTAATGTTGTTTTTTTTGGTCTTGCCATGATTGTCTAATTCTTGGTATATCAAGTAGATTTGGTGGAGCTATTAATACTTGCTGCTTTATCAAATGATTGGTTAATCTAATGTGGTTTAATTAGCTTGTTAAAGTAGTTCGCTTGCTGAGATTATTCAATCTCACCCTTGTTTTCCCCTCCCCAGGTTGTTCTTTGAAGATAGCATGGAGGGAAATGGGTTAGTTGCACATCCAACACCTTCGCATGATCTTTTAATGCTAGGATGTTTTCATCTGAGTCTGAGAGATGGTAGAGTATCCTTGCTCTTGTTTGTGAAAGATTGTTATGTGGAGTATCACGCTTTAGATATCATCTATATATTTTGTTGCCCGTTGTACTTGTTTCAAGGTTTTTGCTGCCGAAATTTTCTAGTTCGGCATTTCGTGGTGTAGTTGTGTAGCATCCTAGGGTTGCGTGGTACCTGGGGTGTTACACTGGTGCTTCTCAGTTCAACAATTGGAGCCATCAATTATAGAGGATAGAGCAGATCCAATGCTTATTGCCATTGTTCATCTGCTCGACAATCATGGCACAACAGGTAAGTTCTGCATAGTAATTTTTGTCAACTAATCTTCCTTTGCATTTATTTTAACATATATGTTCAGCAGTCCAATGAACTGATGAAGTTGAAGAAGCAGCTTGATGAATTGATCGAAGAGAGACAGAGGTAGCTACTTCACCATCTGTGACCTCTTAGCATCTGCATAATAGGTCATAGTGATGCCATGTTGATTTTATGGTACAGTTGGCTTGAAGAAATAAACCAGAAAAAATCAGAACTTGGAACTGCCCGTATTACTATAGAGAAATTACGACAACGAGAACACTTTATGGTAGCTGAAATAGAGTTGGTAAAGGTACATCAATCACTTTTCTATTGCAAAAGGACCATTCTTATTCCTCCCTCCTCATGGTATATTTCGTAATTGCTGTTGATTGGTAATCTGTAGGCTGAGAATTCAAACTACAAAACTATCACCCTTAATCTTGAAGCTGATGTGAAGAACCTTACCAGACAACAGAATCTTCAGCTTCGAATAAATCATCATGCCAAAACAAAGGTAATGATTATTTTTGGTACTTAATTTTGCTTTTGTGAACATTGGTGTTTCCCTGTGTGATAATCTCATGCATCTTCATACCACTGAACAGGAAGAGAATAACCTGCTGAAAAGGCAGAATGAAGAGCTAAGCGCAAAGCTGAAATAGCTCGGGGGCATCCTTACCCGTACAAAGGAAGAGCTTGCCCGATACAGAGTTTCAGATGGAAAAGATCCACACGAACATTTAGAAGAGGAAGAGCTTCTGAGGAAGGAATTAGATGTGTGTCTGCTTTCTTTTTATTTGTCAAATAGTTATGCAAAAAAAAGGGTGTGAAGACTGATGGAACTGACAAACAGTCTGATTGTGAACAGGAGAGCGAACAAGATAGAAGTCGACTGGCAGAAAATCTATCAAGATTATGTTCCAGTATTCTGAAGGTATACATGAGTATCTTGCTAGGAACTTAACAAGTAATCACTTGATACAGGTCCATTAGATTACAAGGCCAAACATTAATCCTGCTGTTGTACAGGTTGCTGGAGTAATGAACTCTGAATCTGCCGCCAGTCTTCTGAAAGCATTGGAATGCTTAAATCAGCTCCAAGACGGTTTGTTTCATAGTCAACCTGTGAACCTATGACCATCTTAACAATGTCGAAGAGCTATTAACAGTTGTATCGAAATTCGTGTACCCAGGTAAAGAGCAACACGATCATGCTGGGGCTCTGAAAAAGACACATATCAGGTGTGCCTATGTGCAGCTCGACGCGCAGGCTACACATGAGCTGCGACTTGAGGAGATCAACAAGACCTTGCACATGTTTCTGCAGAGTAAGAGTGTACGCTGCCTTCTTTGGATGGACAAGTTTCGTTGTCTGAATATGAATGTGTTCTGACTATTTTTAAGAGCAATGTATATGAAGGTGTACTAACATCACAATGAGTATATACTCTGTTTAATACACTTCTTAGTAATTATGATCATATTTCTTACTAATCGCATTTCTTAGAAAATTCAATCATTCGACAATACCCGCGGCAACGCGCGGGGAATCCCCCTAGTTCTATAATGGTCAAGTCTTGATAGAATAACCAAGATCTTATGTGCCATAAAGTAGCGCTTTAAGCTAACATGTCATCTACAAATGCAATATCAGGCATGTTGCAGTTTACAAGATATATACGCTTTGAAAGCACTAGTTAGAAGACAAAACTTTGAGTTTATGTCATCCGATTATCAACCCAATGAATGAATATATCTACATTCATATTTAGGGATTGAATGACCATTAAAGTTACCTAATATCATTTTAGATATTGCATAAATATCAATTGGATATAGGTTGACTGATTGATAAATATTCCTAAAGGAATGTGCTCAAGTAGTATACTCTAGCTAATTTGGTTACCCAAATATTTCATCTCAAATTCCGTCATAAGATGTTTGTATATGCCATTTGCTGTTCGGAGATGATGTGAAAATCCAATTGAGATTTCACTACGAACAAATATAGACAACCATCTTAATTGGAGTAAATCTTCTATGGAAGAAACTCACTTAGTCAGTTGAACCACAATCAACTTGACCGTTGAAGCCATGTAGTGACTTCTATACACAATATGTATTGCGATTTGAAATTAGATTCAGAGTGCATAGTCCATTAGACTCATATGTTTGAATCTGTCCAATTCAATTGAGATCTGCCAATGATCATGAATATAGGAACATAATTTTCACACATACCATTTGGGTATGTTGCATCATGAATGATGCCGAGTCTCTGCATAAACCCATATGCTAAAGCTTTGCTATTTCACCACCAAATGGAATTAGTATTCCATCATGCCTCCATTAAGAAGACTATGTGTGAAGAAGTAAATACTTCTCATTGTAGCAAAAGCAATTCTCCATATTGTCACCTCTGGTTCGACCAATTTTAGTGTTAAACACTCTGCCTGGCTAGGATTTGGCCATGATCCAGTTGTATGGTGATTTGGCCTTGATCCAGTTGTATGGTCACAATTAGTAGACTTTGAATTGATTGACTCTATGGAATCAATAAAGCATGTGGAAATGTTGTCCTTTTCAACTCCGTGTATTTCCCAAACAATGAAGTAAGGATGTTCCAAAGGACGCAGGCCGACTTTGTGTACGTACACATATGTGCTGGTCTTTTAGATGTGAAACATCTATAGGCTTTGGATAAATATCCATAAGGTGTCAATCAACGTGAGGTTGACTTGCATTTACTGTCATGGAGAATGTTCTCCCCCTAATCTCGAGAATGCTTGCAAGAAGCTATATCTCATGTGACCATACTTCTCCCCCTCTTATTTTGATTCAGGAGTTGAGTGGTTTTTCTTTGGTGCCTCCACTCTTTTCGGCACATTAAATAGAGATTTGGATTTAATGACACTTTTATGACAAGTAAATGTTTCGACGACATTATTTGCAATATTATGCAAATATAAGATGTGCTGAACAATTGGTTCACAATCTTTATCCCGTGGATATGAGGATTAAATATGAATGTGTGTGACATTTATTCAGATTCCTGGCATTCTTTGTGGTATAAATCTCCCCTAATGCCTGGAATTATCCTCAAATATACGAGCATACACAGGCAATAATTGAGTCTCATGAGAGACTTGAGGTATTATTAATTGACGGATAATGATACCTCTATTGATCCCAATGCCTATGATGTATACTATATGGTGGTGATATGGGCATGTGTAAATATATCCGATATTTGCAGATGGGAAATTCTTGGCATGAGGCCAAATATCCACGTATTGACTGCAACGGAGGGAGCCGTTTGATTGCAGTATAATGAATTGGATTACATGATGCTTTGTGTAAAGTAGCAATCCACTAACAAAATATTAGTAATATTCAACTCAATATTGGTCATGCTAATGATTTCATTCTCATTGGAGAGATATCATGAACCATTTAGGTTATGGACATAAGGGATAGTGCTGAACCAAAACTCTTTTAGCCAACAATCGTCATTGTAAGCAACGGTGAATTCGGTAGCATTGTCCTATCGGATTACATGAACCCGATATTCAGGATAATATGCTCATGACTGAGTTCTTATCAAATATACATGGTTGTTGTGTGGATAAGAAACACACAAGAGATCATCGTGTAGATGAATCTATAGAACCATGATAATTTCCTAAACAATCCATAATATGGTTATGTATGACCACTTTTGTATTCTTGAATATGTCAAGATCATAGAGTGGCACAATCTGAATTTTAAGGTAAGAGGGCCTTAAAATTAATTTCTATGTAGCACTTGCAACGCTCACTTTATCCGAAGATATTGGAAATTTATTGTGACCAATTGAATTGATAATAATTCTTCACGTCACCCCTATGGTTGATGACCAAGGCAATAAAGCCAAATCTTGATAATATCAAGATAGAAAAATTATTTACGCAATATAGTGATACGGGTATGATTTAATATACCCCGGATGATGATATGTAGGGAAAGTTTGCCATATCCATCATCGTCAAGAGGAGCAACCTCTATATTATTGTCATCATTTGTTTCATATAGAAACTAACTTGACAGATATCTCTATAAAAATGTATGGTACTATTCAAATTCACACAACAGTGCATCGATGAGTACCAATAGGGAAGATGATAATGGCATGACATCATCCAACTATCAATATATATAGCGTATAGTGATTGTTGAAAAATTTCCTTATCTCTATGTAAGAGTATAGGAATACTTTCTTCCCAGGTTATAGAGCTTTTGTGGTGCATAGGCCCACTGGGCATACTTTTATCATCATCTATTGACCCGTATAAATCTATATACAGAATGAAGAATTCAATGGAATTCTTGTCAGATATATAGAATACATACTACTTTGTATCATCTCGAATGTGTTAATACACTTTCATGATATAGTAGTAGTTTGATGAGATTGTTGTATTACAACATTTTAGTAGGACGCATATAACATATAGTTGAAAGAGATGGGAGCCTACTAGGTCTCCAAGCATGTTGTACAAAGTGAATTCGACAACTATAATCTCCTTGTTCATAAGGTCCTCTCTAAGAGAGACTAGTTGTTACTTGGTTCTTTTGGAACTAGATGTTAACAACTGACTTTCCTGTAGATGTCAGTTTGAAGATTGAAATGTGCTTCGAATCTTTGTCCTTGACCAGGATGAATATATGTCCCACAAAATTCTGGTGTGGATCAATCAAGTATCTTGGGCTATGGCATTGTTAATGGCATGCATATAGCAACCATTTGATGACAAAAAAGTATTGTCAAATTAGAATGTCTTTGCCTCAATCCGATGAACGGGATTCTTGCTTCTTGTTGTATCTTTGCATTTCTTTACCAATTAGTTCTATGTATGGTCTTATAACCATTGAACTTAGTGTAAACGTCGAACATTATGATACACACTTCAGGCATTAAGCAGGTCCAATAGGATGCTTATAGCAATTCCAACAAAGGAGTTTTCATGTTGTTAGCCTGAATTAGTATATAAACGAGTTCAACATAAAACTGGTAAATACTTGCATGGTAATCATGCTATAAGATCCCACTAATAAGGAGTATCCTCATATGTAGGTTCTTATTCGGTGAAATACAACTTTGAACAAATTGTATGAACAACATTGTAGCACTCTTTGATGGACATAAAGCCCTAGAGACAATGATGTGTCCATCTCAAGTTAGCTGTAGGCAAAATAAATGCCTTGTGCTATTTGTATTATTCATGAGAAGATTCCCATAAAGTATTCGGATTTTCTCCATTAGATATTCAAATATAAGATCATATGGGTATGGTGTCTTATGATGTATAAGGCTCCTATACTTGATGTGAATAATTGAAGGTTGCACTCTCGTAGAAGAGGATGCGATACCACACTTAATTCAGTGGGACGGTGAACAAAATATTGCACGTCCATGGCGATGTTGGATAGTTGTGACCATCAAATGTGAGATTATAAATCCACCACAGATCATCTTTTGCCAACATAGAGTGAACCAGAGATTTAAATAAATCAACATGGTTACATGTAAGAGGGATGCAAAAAATTTGTAAATTTAAGTTGAGACTTGAATTACTTAGTGCGGACCTCATATGATATAGCTAACAATTGGAGAGAACCATTAAAATGGTGTCGCTCATAGTAGTAGGATGCATAGTCTGACATTTGTCACTAGATGCTTGATTCCTTCTACCTTATGTTAGGCTATGTTCAGATACTCGAGAAAGCATATGCGTTTCTCAAATACAAATTGAGGTAATCACTTGAATTTTGCATATGTTCAATTCTGCTTGAATTAAGCACAATGAGCCTAATAAGGTGAACTAAACATGTGTAATCTCAGCTACTAGTTTGACTCTGCTTGAATTAAGCACATCGGGCTTAATTAAGGTGAATCAAACTTTTGATGCGCAAGAGAATGACTCTTAGTTGTAACATAAAACAATGTTGTATAGGTTAGTGAGTAGATTATTTAATTCTATTTGAATTAAGCGCATCGGGCTTAATGAAAGTGAATCAAATAAAAAGTGCAAGAGAAAAATAAATCTCAATGGCAACTCATGAATGGTGTAAATCTTGTTGTGTCTAAAATTTAATCCTGCTTGAATTAAGCACATTAGACTTAATTAAGGTGAATCAAATATAGAATTTGCAAGAAATGTTACATCTCAATTGCAAAATAATCGTAAACACAATATTATGTCATAAGGATTGCACATAGGACAAACACATTGGACATAATTTATTTTCATGTCACATAGGGACCGAAAAATTGTAATTTACAACATTCAATCACTAAACACAAATTTATATGTCATACGGAATGCACATGATGCAAACATAACAGACATAAAATAAATATCCAGAAATCTAGAATTATAATTGCACACACTGGAATGCTAGAGAGCAAACTAGTGGTGAATTTACATGCTGTAAAATTCATAGTGCAATATTGTTAAAAACTAAGAGCTAAACCATGAAAACAGAATTTATGTTTGAAATTCTGATTTTGCAGAATAGACCAGAGGCCTGTTTGCGGCCGTTGACATGCGACTTTGAAAGCAGGCGCCGCTGCGGTTGTTGCGGTTGTGCTGATAACGTGTCTTGCGTAATGTAAATTGTAAATGAGACAAATGAACAGTGATTGCTTTATTCCATTGAGTGTTCCAAATATATAGTACAGGTGGGGAATATGAGGGCCCAAAGGCCTACTGGACTGTAGCCCAGATTGTCTCGGTCCATAGATCACAAATAATCTCTAACACTCCCCCTTGATCGTGGTCGATGCAAAAGGACACCATCTTGATAACACTGTTGGAATAATCCTCTAAAACCCTGTAGGAAAAAAGAGGTTATTTATGTTGTTAAGATATGCTGCGAAAACTCCTTAAAACCCAGTGGGAGAAAAAGGAGAAATGGATTCAGCATATATTATGTCTTTGATATCTTCATTGAAAAACCCCATCGGGGAAAAAATCAGAAGATAGACATTTATTCTTGTACATATATTACCTCATTAAAAACTTAATATGAGAAAGATTGATAATCAAAACTCATATAAGAAAAGAGTGTAATATGATGTTTGGACAGGAAATAATTCAAGAGGATACTCCTCCTGATCCTTGCAAATTGGTAAGTTGCCGCATACCAATTCCATGTACTCATTTATGAAATGAGGAGTATGGTAGGGACTTAGTAAATAAATCAGCGAGATTGTTACATGATTTAGTTTGCAGGATATTTATCTCTCCGCTTACTTGAAGCTCATGAGGATAAAATAATTTTGGAGATAAATGTTTAGTGACATTAGTCTTAACATATCCTGTCTGCATCTGTGCTATACAAGCAGCATTATCCTCGTAGATAATGGTTGGTGATCCGATCGGACCGATCCCACAAGATTGCTCTATGTGGTTAATCATTCTGCGCAGCCATGCACACTCACGTGCTGCTTCATATAACGCAATTATTTTAGAATGATTTGTGGATGTGGCTACTAGAGTCTGTTTTGTAGACTTCCATGAGATAGCCGTTCCACCGCGTAAAAACACGAAACCTGTCTGTGATTTGGCTTTATGGGGATCAGAGAGATAGCCAACATCGGTGTATCCTATTAAGCTTGGATCATGATTTTTCTGGAAGAAAAGACCAAGATCTTTAGTGCCTTGGAGATATCTGAAGATATGTTTGACGCCTTCCCAATGACGTTTGGTAGGTGCTGCGCTATGTCTAGCAAGTAGATTCACTGCAAATGCAATATCAGGCCTGGTGCAATTTGCAAGATACATAAGCGCTCCAATAGCACTGAGATATGGAAACTCTGGTCCCAATATCTCTTCTCCATCTTCCCTTGGTCGAAATTGGTCCTTGTCTAAATCAAGAGCACGGACGACCATGGGAGTTTTTAATGGATAAGCTTTGTCCATATTAAACTTTTCAAGTATTTTCTAGACATAGGCGGACTGGTGTACTAGAACTCCTATGGGAAGATGTTCTAGTTGTAACCCCAAACAGAATTTGGCTTTACCTAAGTCTTTCATTTCGAACTCCGCCTTTAGATGATTGCATGCCGCCTCAATGTCTGGTGCGTTGCCAATAATGTTGATATCATCAACATACACTGTGATTATGCAAAAACCAGTAGATGATCTTTTTATAAAGACACATGGACAATCATCATTATTGGAGTAACCTTTGTTCAAAAGAAACTCTCTCAGCCGGTTGTACCACATCCGACCCGACTGTTTTAAGCCATACAATGACTTATTCAGTTTTACACAATACATGTTGCGTTTTGCATCCTTATTCGGTACATCGATTCCATTGGGAACACGCATGTATATTTCCGAATCAAGTGACCCATAAAGATATGCGGTCACGACATCCATCAACTGCATAGATAGGTGATTTTGTACTGCCAATGATATCAAGTATCGGAAAGTGATGCCACTCATTATAGGAGAATATGTTTCATTGAAATCAATGCCGGGTCTCTGCGTGAACCCTTGTGCTACAAGCCTTGCTTTATATCTCACCACCTCATTGTTCTCATTCCGCTTATGGACAAAAACCCATTTGAATCCTACAAGAAAGATTCTTGGAGGTGTAGGTATTACAGAAGTAAATACCTCTCTTTTCTTGAGCGAGGCTAACTCTGCCTGGATTGCTTCTTTCCATAGATTCCAATCTGAGCGTTGTTTACACTCTGCCATGGTTTTTGGATCGGAATCATTCAGAAAGTTGTCCGCAACCTTAGCTGAGAAATATGAGTCGACAATGGTAGTCTTACGGCGATGTGATTCTCCACTATCAATATAATTGATAGAAATTTCCTGCACCCCTTGTGATTCTTTGTCATTTCCCAATGTACATGAATCAGGGTGTTCTGATATCCCGTGCTCAGTAATTGAGTGCACTGTTGAGATGGGTTGTGGATCTTGATTATCCACAGGGTGTATACAACCCTCTTGGTGTTGATCAACATGAGGTTGATCTGCATTTACTACAACGGAGGATTTATTCCTCTCTTTTCTCTGATTTTTCCGAGAACGTGTGTTCTCAGAATTTGCCGTACTTCTCCCCCTCTTATTTTGATTTGAGAGTTGAGTGGTTTTAGTTGGTACCTCCATTCTTTCGGGCACATTCCTAGCAGGAATCAGAGATTTTGTGACACCTTTGTAGTCTATAAATGCATCTGGCAGATTGTTCGCAAGATTTTGCAAATCAATTATTTTCTGAACTTGAAGTTCAGTTTCTTTTGTACGTGGATCAGAGGAGGAGATGCTATGATCATCCCAATTGATTTCCTGGCATTCAGTATGGTACTTGAATTCTCCCCCCAATGCTGAGAAATTATCCTCATCAAAAATGCAGTCTGCGTACCGGGCTGTAAATAGATCCCCGTTGGGGGGTTCTAAATACTTAATGATCGACGGAGATTGATATCCCACAAAGATCCCTAATTTTCTGTGAGGGCCCATGGAAGTACGCTGCGATGGTGAGATCGGTACGTCATGAGCACGCACGCTCTCGCTAACCCACTCCTGAGTGAAAAACGCCGAGAAGCCAGGAACTCGTCGAGAAGCGGTTTCTCGACGAGTTCATCGGAGAAGAAGTCGTCGGAGCCTACGGTGAGTCAAGATGCTTGAAGTCGCACTCACCGTTGCTTTCCTCTTCGCTTTCCTCTGCGCCTCGCTGCAAGGTCACCGCACTCATCGCGGCCGCCGTGATCGTCCGCAACCGCCACGGCATCTTCTTCCGCAACCGTTTCAGGCAGCCCTTCTTCCACCCTCGTCGCCGGAGTCGACGCAACGGCCTCACCGGCCGTCGCGGACGTGGCCGCATTGGTGGTAGCGAGACAGGGGACATGGCGGCCTCCGCGACGCCCGCCTGGCATGCCTCAACCTCGACCGTACCGCCGCATGAGCGCTGCCATCAACCGTCGTGCCGCCGCGGCGGCAACCGCGGCGGCACGCCTCAACGCCGGCGGTTCATGCAGCAGCAGGAACACAGGCGTACACCGCTGGCGGAACGTCTTGCCCGTCGCGCACACTCTGCATCATATCATGCACGGGATGCCGTTCCTATGGCGCAGCGGTTTGCCGACGCCGACGCCGCCCCGGCCCCGACTTCCCGCCTGCACCAACCGCCATCTTCGGGTGGACAAAACGCGCGCATGGGGGACTTCACCACCGAGGCCGGCCCGTCGATGATCTTGTCCTTCACGGCTGCCGTGCACACCTCGACAACCGCTCCTCCATCACGCGCCAACGACTACATCGCCTTGCTGCCCCCGAGGACGGCGGCGCTACAGCTGCTCACGGCGGCGACGAGGAGCAGTTGGAGGTCGAGGCGGCGACGACGGCGTCTTCCACGCCGTTGCCTCCACGCCGCACCCCTCGGGCACGCCGCAACGCGCGCGGATCCGCAGGCGGGGACGCGGGCGCCCGGCGGCGCCTCGCCCCTTGCCGACTCTCGCCAACCGCCGCATCTGGACCGGTGGTTGGGCCCTCCTCCTCGCCGACGGTTGGGCCCTCCTCCTCGCCGTCAATTGGGTGACCTGCTTGCACGTGGAACTTTGAGGACACAAAGTTAAGCATGTGGCACAACTACACAAGCACCTGTCTCGCTTACGTTGGAACTTTGAAAAAACACATGACCGCGAGAAGAAAAGTTACAAAGTCAACCAACTATATAAGAGACAAGTGAAATCTTTGTCAGTGGTTAACAGGAACCGTGAGAGAGACTGTTGTTGAGTGAAATTTCTTCGCTGATGCCGTGTTGGACCTTCTGCACAGGAGATTGTGAATTTGGTATTGAATAATGTGGAAAAACAAGCAGAGTCGGGTAAGGATAATGAATGACGTCAAGGAATGTGAGATAAAATATTCGAGTCCATGACATTGTATTGAAAATTATGTTGCGCATGATAACATTATATTGAGGCATAATTTTGAATGAAATTTATTTTAGCAGAAACGATTGATAAATTTGCATATGTTTATACCGAGGCATCTTTAATTTTTTGCATTTTGAAATTTCATATGAAGCAACACCCGAGAGCAGTAGAACATGAAACTTTATGTTGTGTATATCGGCTAAACAGGGGGATGGATACAATGTTGTGATAAAAATTCTTTCCCCAAGCATTATTCACAATTGATAATAGTAATATCGAACCAACAATAATGCTTGTTGGGTAGACATCAATAATGCTAGGTTTAAATTAATTCAAAAAAAGAACAAGGATAGTGACCACCATTTGGTGTCAGGCAGCCCACGACTCTTTATATGATGCTGAACCCAAAAATCAGCCCTTCTAAAGTAACCTAGTCCCCCCATCCTATCTCCTGGTTGACAACCTAGCAGGCCTCCATGTCACCTCTGCCGTGTCGGCACGCTTCCTTGCATGCTTACATAAGCTACATGTATGATCATGGTTCTCATGGTATGTGCCCATCATAATGATCTCTAAGATCTCAAAGCGAAGACGTAGCGACGACTATGTCTAGGAACATACCACGGTACCACAGACAGTCGTGGGCTAGCACAGGAAGGTAGGGTGTTCCAACAGTAGTGGTACAATACATGAATATTGTATGTCAATATTGAACAGTGCTTTAATGCATACATTTTTCAAATTTTAACGGTGACCGGATACAGCCATGTCACCCCCTTGGCTTCGTGCTTGGCGTCACGTCAACAGACAGTGACACTATGCATAAACTTCACTTTCGTACGGCGCCGACGGCGTTGTCCTCTCTGATAATCTCGTTGGTACGTATGCATCAGCGCGAATCGGTTTGAACTACAATTGCTTTTATTGTCACGTGGTATTGTCATGCATCAGCATGCATGTCACGTCATTACATGGACAAACGTTGTTCAATGTACGCGTTCAAACTAAACAAATAGCACGCCTGCTATGCAAGCTTCTCTCATCACGCTCAGATTTTGCGATATGATTTTGCAACGTACGTCATGCAACGTGACCTCCAAGCACCGCCAGCAGCCAGATATATATATACAGTATGCAGAAATCATGTAATACATCTAAAATTAGGAAATCTTTTTGAAAAAAACAACTACGGATCGTGGACAAAACTGCCAATTGTGTTCTCTCAAAAGCTTGCCAAAGCCATAAGCACATTTGACGAGGTGCTATAATGGACAACACTTCCAAATACTGGCAACCAAAAACAAAACTTTGTACCAAGGATTTGGAAAAACATCCAAATGACGAAGAGAATATAATCATTAAACTCACGAAAATTGTAAAACATGTCACTGGAGATGGGCCAACATATTGTCGTTATGCTTTTCTCGAATTCAATATTTGACGTGGTAGCATGATTTAGAACAGATAGGTGACCTCGGAATTTTGATGGAAGGCATTTTGAAAACCACTCAAATTTAAGCACGTGGCACAACTACACAATGCAAGCACCCACATGGCCCGTGTTAATTTCGAACCGATTATTAAAAAATGTTAAATTGGAACCGTGTCAGACCCATGTCTCTCTTACGATGGAAGTTTGAAAAAAAAACACAAAACCGTGAGAAAAAAAAAGTTAACCAACTGTATAAAAGACAAGTGAAATCTTTGTCGGTGGTTGACCGGAACCGTGTGAGAGACTGTTGTTTAGCGAAATTTGCTAGGGTCGAAACCGTCTTCACAGATGCCGTATTGGACCTTCTACAGGAGATTATGAATTTGGTATTGAATAATGTGGAAAACAAGCAGAGTCAGGTAAGGACAATGAATGACGTTAAGCAATGTGAGGTAAGACATTCGAGTTGTCCATGACATTGTATTGAAAAGTATGTTGCGTATAATAATATTGAGGCTTTATTTTGAAAGGAATTTTTAGCAGAAACAATTGATAAAATTGCACATTGTTAATATCGTGGCATCTTTAATTTTATGCATTTTGAAATTTCATATTAAGCAACACTCATGAGCGCAGCTGAATATGAAATTTTCCTGTTGTATACTCCCTCTGTCCCACGTTGATCTTCATATAAGGTCTATGCATCAAAACCAAGGAGCAACAAAATACATTAAATCCAGTGGTCCATAATATGCTCCTAGCCAATTAGTATCATACATGTCACTAGGTCCCCACATAAATTGGATGGTCCCATACATATATTTAATGGTCTCCCACCTCATATGAAGATCAATGTGAAATTTTTCTCTTCTGCTTATATGAAGATCAACGTGGGATGGAGGGAGTAGATCTGATAAAGAGGGGGATGGATACAATGTTGTGTTAAAAATTTTTTCCCAAAAAGCACTCACAATTGACAGCAGTAATATCAAACCCACAATATTGCTTGTTTGGTAGCTAGCTAGGTCGTAGAGGAACGGTGCAGGCCTATAAATAGGGTAGCATATAGAGCCCTCTATACGCAGAGAGGGCACCCATGATAGCCTCAAACAACGGACCAAATGGAGGGTGAGCTCTGGTTTGCATCCATATGGATAGCATTCATTGTCCCACTCGTGCGCGGTATGTGATAACAAACAAGGGAAGAGTAGGTGCTCGCCGATTGCCGCTGGCCCTAGGCCCCGCCCATCGTCGGGAACCTTCTCGACCTACGTGGCGGCAACCTCCACGAAAACCTCACAAGCCCGGGCGCATGCCCATGGCGCCCGTCATGACACTCGAGATCGGCCGGTCACCACCGTAAATGGTCTCCTCACGGGGGCGCCGCGGCGGGAGGTATTCACCGTGCACCGACCCCACCCCCTGCCGCCGGACGGTCCGGACACCCGGCCGCCTTGGCGCGCCGACCGGTCCATGGTGTGGCTCACCGAGCTCCGACCCGCTGTGGAAGTCCCTGCTTGGCGGCGTCGCGGCGCGCGCGCCTTCGCGGCGCCAAGCGGCGCGCTGCGTCGGTGCACCGCGCCCGGGGCGTATGGTGCGTGGCGTGGTGGACTTCTTCCGCCCGGCACGCCCGGGCAAGAGGTCGAGGTCGGCCACGTGCTCCAGGACGGCGTGTTCAACCTCGGCGAGCGTGCTCTTCTCTATCGACACCGGGGCGAACTCGGGGAGCTCATGGGCCGAGATCGTCGCTGTGCTCGCCAAGCCCAACTTGTCCGATTTCTTCCCGTTGATTCGCAGTTCGATGTGCAAGGCATTCGCCGATGGTCGACCACACCGCATGACCGAGTCCCGCATATCCTCGATCACATAATCGGCAGCCCGGTTGGCGGCCACCGCCGGCGGGGCAGCGAAGAACGACGACGTCCCCGGACTCGCTCCTTGCTCGTCTCCACCGGCAAGCTCACCCGTCGTGGCGTGGGGGCCATGCTGTTCGACATCCTGGCGGCGGGGACCGAGACCACCAAGATCACGGTGGAGTGGGTGATGGCCGAGCTACTGCACAACCCGAACGTGATGGCCGCCCGTTACGAGATGAAGGCCGTCCTCGGAGCCAATCAGCAGGGGACGGCCATCATGGACGCCGACGTGGCAAAGCTTCCGCACCTCCAGGCCGTGGTGAAGGAGTCCATGAGGCTGCACCGGTGGCGCCCCTCCTACTGCCGCACAAGGTGGTGGAGGACGGCGTGGAGATCGGAGGCTACGCCCGTGCCCAAGGGCGCCACCGTGATCTTCAACTCGTGGGCGATAATGCGCGACGCCACCCGGCGTGGGAAAGGCTGGACGAGTTCCTGCCGGAGCGGTTCCTAGGCAAGACGGAGCTGGACATGTGGGGAAGGAGCACAAGTTCATCCCGTTGGGCACCGGCGGAGGCTGTGCCCGGCATTGCCGATGGTAGAGCTCATCGTGCCCTTCACCGTGGCGTCGCTGCTGCATGAGTTCGAGTGGAGGCTGCCCAAGGGAATGTCGGCTGAAGAGGTGGATGTGACCGAAAAGTACATGAGCAACGACACCCTTGTTATGGCTGTCCCCCTCAAGTTGGTGCCCGCCACCTAGGCTACATGATGACTGGGCTAGTTTATATATATATATATATATATATATATATATATATATACATACATATATTATATTAGGAGCCCTGGGCTTTCAATAATAATTGGAAGCCCTGACCCAAACCATCCCACCGACCGGACCAGCCCACCCGAACGCCCCATCCGTTCCCATGCTGGAAGCATGCACCCAACTGCCTGCTTTTTGAGCCCGTTCCAGCCCGTCGGAATGTGCACGGGACCGGCGCTGACGCAGGCACGTTGCAATCCACGATTCGATTCCGCGCTCAGGTGGTCATACATTAATTTGAAAATCCACTCTAGATTTATATGCATTGTTACGTTGTGTTACAAGCACCACGTGACAACCACGTTGGACACCCAGCCAAGGCTCAATAGATGTATATATGCACTGTTATAGTGGGTTTACACGCAACCATGGTCTGGGTTATAGACATCTGTCCTCCGTTGTACTGATATTAGTTTATAGAGGGGGAACTGCAAATATCGTTTTCACGGGATACTTCTACCACCCGCACCTACCACCGGCCAAATCCATCCAAAATCGGACCGCCACTTCCCTTCTCCCCTACTCGAAAACCCCCGCTTCATCCCCTCGGTCGGCAGCCCACGGCGGCGATCCATCGCCAGTCGCCGCTGACTTCCCCGACGGCGGCGAACTTCCGGTGCTCTCAATCGCAGCGCCGCCGAGGGGCCGCCCGCTCGCGTGCCGGCTCAGATGGGGGCGGCGGCACTGCTTCCAATGGCGGCGGCGTCAACGATGGGGAGGCGGATCCCATGGCAGTGGCGGCACGAATGGAGGCAGCGCGACGGGTGGTGGAGGTGGTTCCGGCGGGGCTTTTCAGACCGTCCCGGGTTGCCCAGCGGACTGGCGTCGCAAGCTCGGGCAGGTCGGTGCCGGGCGCGGTGCTTCCGGTGCTCCTAGTCTTGGAGATGGCGACTTCGGCTGGCCTCGTGCTGCCGGAGGTGGCGGGCGCGGTGGAGCCGGAGATGGTGTCGGTCGTGGCAGGGGCTGCCAGTAACGTCGGCGGGCGCGCTCCTGTAGGTGCCGACGGCGGCGGGCACGGTGCTGTAGGAGTTGGTGGCGTCGGGCGCGGCGTTTCCGGCGGCGGCGGTCGGGGTGATGGCGGCCACGCTGCTGCCGTCGATGGCGGCGGTTGTGGCTTGGTGCTGCCGGTGCTAGTCGCCGCGGTGCTGCCATCTGGGGCGGCGGGCGCGCTCCTGTCGGCGATGCCGGCAGCTCCTGGCCCTGACTCGCGGTGGCGTCGGCGGCCCCGCCCTCCTCGTCCGGCGGTCGCACGGCCCCTCCCACGCTGAGCAACGTCGGCCCCCACACCGACAGACGAGGACGGGGAATGGCGACTGCGGGCTCACGGCCTCCTCTTCGTCAGTCGACGACCAGAAACGGCGAGGCCCCGGACTTCCGCCGACCTACGGCGTCAGCGGGTGTGCGGCTTCCTCCTCGTTAGGCCACGACTAGAGAGGCAGAGTGGCATGGCACCTCCCCTCCCGTATCGAAGACGGCGCGTGGGCTTGCTGGCAGCGTGTGGAGGTGCTCCGGCGGCCAGGACCAGCAGCGTGCGTCGACCGCCCTTGCCACCACTGGCGGCGTACGGCCACCCCATCCACCACCGGTGACGCACAACCACCCCTCCACCACGTGCAGACATGGCGCCCCGGCGGTGCCCAACCCCATCGAGTCCTAGCATGGTCCGGGTGAGTAAAAAGATTGCTTTTTTTTTTCCTAATTTTTATGCATTCGGTGCCACAATTAATATGCCATATGCATATATTTTTTTTAAGTTCTAATTCTCTTGATTTTTCTGTGGTGTAGCTGCGAGCTCGGACGGCTGGACACGCTGACCGCCTACCGCTCGACAAGCGCCAGGAGGCCATGCTGCTCCTAGTGTTCTTTCCCATCCTGACGCCGAATTGAGTCCAGCTCTTCCCCGCAGTGACCCCCGATCTAGCAACGGAGGTGGTGTTGGATCCTCCTAGATCCTGCTCAAGGCTGCTGGGCCTATTTGATGTGCTTGTTCGTGATTCTATTCAAGGCCAGATCACAGCTTGATGTGCATGTTCGTGGCTTCAGTCAAGCCCTCCACATCCTTCGGTTAGCCATTTGGAGAATCCCCATGTAATCTGCTATTTAGTTTCAACTCTCACTACGACCATTGTTGCAGTTTGCAGTGATTCATTTGGAGATGCGTCAGGCGGTAGGAGAAGCAGTGGCCAGAGCTCTCGTGTGCAGCAGCAGTGCAGATCTGGTCCAGGTCCGACGCAAAGAAATTTTATGCTCTGTGTATATAAGTCTATATGTGCAGTGTCTCATTTTTGAATGCATAAAATGTAAAGGCATAGAAATTGAAAAAAAAAATGGATTCATAGAAATTGTTTGTACGACATTCAATATTTTGTGCTTCATTTGCTACTTGCAGCATGCAGATCCATTTTACACATTATGTTTACAAGTTTCTAAGTGTCATGCCCCATGTTCTTGAATTTATATGCCATTGTTCAACTATTTTTATGCAATATTGATGGTTGTGAATCAAATTGGTTGCTCTAAAAATTTATTTTTTTTGCTTTTCTTTGGTTAATATGCAAGCTAGTTCATGTGCAATGAACTTTTTGTACAATCTGAAGATGTGCAACAGCTTAAGGATGTTTCATGGTTTTTCGATTTTGCTAGGAACAGCTTGGGGAGCACCCTAGATGATGAAACGATGCTGTCCAGATTTCCATGACGAGATGATGCGAGGCGGCTAGGTGGAGCACCCTTGGCGCTCTCCTCTGCTCTGGGTGATAGATAGGTGTTTTTATGCTTGTTGAGCCAACCGTATATGCAAGCAAGCAATTGGTTTTCACTATTTTTAGCTTTTTGTGACTTACTATTTTTAGCTTTTCATTCTTATGCAGTTTGGAGGTTAAGAACGCAAGATCCAGTACACCTCCAAGAGATGGCTCTCCCAATCAGTATCAAAGTAATATGCTAATTTAAATCTATGCACTCAGTAATGAAAATCTATGCACTCAATGGGATTCTATGCTTCTTGTGCTAATATTTCTATGCAATGAATTTTCTATACCAGTTGGGTTCAAATTTGAAATTTGAAAAGAAAAATAATAGTCTTTATGCTTGTAAGCATATTTTTTTATGCATGGTGAAATTGAGAGATTGAAATGTTTGGGGTGAAATTGAGAGATTGAAACATCTAGGCACAAGGTGAGCATTTTTAGATCATTAGATGCATAGGAGTTGAAGTGTACGGACATAAAAGTCATTAGACTGTTGCTTGCTAGCTTCTACTTACTGTTATTATTCTCCTCAGCGTCTTCCTTGCCTTCTAGATTTTTTTAATCATGAAGCTATTTCTACACCAACTAAAATGTGTTTATATACCTTTGTTAGTGTAACCATTCTCAATCAATTTGTTCCTGTGTGTGCATACATCAGTTTATATGCATAGGCAATTATAATTCTATGCATCAGTTTATATTCCTTATCATTTAATATAAAATATAATGGGAATGCTACTGAAACATTGTTTTTTAACGAATGGAAATTGAAATCTTTATTTGTTTGTATGCATAGAAATTTTGGCTCCCTAGAAATTATACTGAGCACTAGTTTTAGAAATTATACCTTGTGGCCCAATCTTGATTGCGAGCATAGTTTATTTTGCTTTGATTAATATGCATAAAAATTATGGAGCTTCAATAGTCATGCTCATGCTGCAGGTGCTCATTGCATGTGTTTTTGTCTAGCTGATGGTGTTGTAGCTTGGTATATCTACACGTCATGTGTTTCTTGAATTTATATGCATCTGTTCAACTATTTTTTTATGCAATACTAATGTTGGATCCATGTGCATCTCGGTGAGATATTTTGTATGACAATGTTTTTACGTGATGTTTTTATCTAACTTTTGTATGCTTGTATTTCAGAAAATGAAGTCCATCGCCGGCAACGCACGGCCCCTAACAAATACGTCGCGAGTACGTCCCCTCCCGACAGCGGCGGTGTCATCCATCCCCATCCTCCCGACAAGCGGCTGGCGGCGGCCTTCCTAGAGCTCATCCCCTAGCCGCCCCGGGCTCGCGGTCATCTTGCGGGGACGTCAACGGCGGGTGTGCTCCTGTAGGTGCCAACGGCGGCGGGCACGGTGCTATAGCCATGCATGGTTCTATGCTTGCAACCATTATATGCTTAATGCCAAGATGTTTCTATTCATGTTTCTCTCGTTTGCAGCCATTCTAATATGCATGGCTAAACTAGGATTCTAATATGCATGGCTAAACTAGGATTCTATGCTTAGTGGTATATGTTTCTAACACGAGTTGAATAAGTTTCTACGCCTTGTAAGAGTAGGTGGTTTGCATGATGTGATTATTATGCTAAGCCGCATAGGTTTCCATCGAATTGATTTTCATTTTCCAAATGTGATTATGCATTGTTCCTTTGGGTTTACATTCATCAGACAATATATCTTATCTTATGTTTTTGCGTGTGGTGCCTCAATGTTTCAAATTTCAAATTTTGGTGAAAACGACAAGTATATGTGGGAAACGGCGTGTCAAATTTCAAGTTTTATGCATGTGGTCTCTTTGTTATATGCATTGTTCTCATGCTTATTTTTATATACTCCTAGCACGCCTCTCCTTGTTATATGCATTGCTCTCATGCTAATTATATACTCCCAGCATGTCGTTAGAGTCAATCACAATTGTCAAGTGGGAATCCTCGTCTTGTGGAGAGGTTTTCACGTGACAAAATATGATACTTCTATTCATCCAACCATAAAATTCTACGCAATGTTTGGGTCAAAACTGTTCTATGCATCTTGACGATTGATTCTATGCATCCAATCAGTGTTCAAGTGCTATGAGTCAAGTGTCGTGATTCAAAATTCAAATTTTGGAGGAGACGAGGCGCTATCATATTTTTATCCAATCGATAACAAGATTCTATGTGTAGATGGTAGTATAAAACTCGACATCTTAACTGTTCTCACGCATATTCACAAGTGATTCTATGGATTCAATTGGTCCTCATTTGCTATGATCCAAGTATGGTATTTTAAATTTTAGAGGAGACGAGCACATACCATGTTGATATGCATTCACTCATAAGATCCTATGCATAGAAATCTTTGGTCCTCATGTGATGAGAGCACACTCCATGCTTTAAGCTTCTGGTCCTCATACACTGCATTCTCCCATTGTTAATTATGCATCACCTTATTTAGATGTATGATTGCCGTCAATCATGATTATGTTAAGTAGAGTGTATTGTGGAGAGGTTTTTACGCGGTAACAAAGTTAATTTTTATGCATTCAAACACAAAGTTCTATGCAATATCATCGGCTAAAGTATGCAATCAATGGCAAAACTTTTCTGTTCATCTCATGGATAGGGTTTTATGCGGTAAAATAGGTATCTTCTATTAAACCAACCACAGATTTGTATGTATTCGCGGTGTCAAAATCTATTCCACGTATATTGACCGGTGATTCTATGCATGCAATTGGCCTTCAATTAACGTGATTCAAGTGTGATGATTTGATTTCAAATTTCTAGAGGAGACAAGGGCACCCTCCATGTTACTATGGACTCTTTTTACAAGATTCTATGCACAGACTGGTAGCATAGAACTCTTTAACCTTATGCATAAATTTTGAATTTCAAAAAATTTTGAAAAAAATTATTCACAATGGATCTTGAATCGTGCATAGAAATGTCACGAGTTTAATGGTGAAAACCGTTTTTGAATCGGATGATGTGTTGAGAAACTATTATAAAAAAAGAAAAAGAAATTAGAGGAGATGCATGCCCCATGCATATGTCAGCTTATGTCATGTGGTGGCAGGTGGACAACCAACTCGTGGAGAGGTTTCTATACAATGGTGAATTGATTTTAATTCACTCAACCACCGGTTTATATGCATCATTGCAGCAAAAATGTTTCTACGCACTTTGTTCTAGGTTTTTCTGGCGTCTGATCTGTTGGGGTTAGAGGGTCCCCACCTGCCACTTTACGAGCGTATCACCTCAGGTGGTCTGCTGGGCTGGACAAGGAGGTCTCTGTTCGTCCCGTGGAGAGGGTTTTACTGCGATAAAATGTGTAACTTTTATTCATCCAACCACAATTTTCCTACGTAACGTCGATGTCAAAAACCGTTTTACGCATATTGACAAGTAATTCTATGCATCCAGCCCGGCCTTCAATTGCTGTGATTCAAGTGTGATGATTCAAATTTTAAATTTTAGATGAGACGAGCACCACCATGTTATTATGCACTCATACAAAAGAATTTATGCATAGACGACAACGTAAAAGTCTTTATCCTAATGCATAAATTTTTGAATTTCAAAAAATTACAAAAAAAATCACAATGGATCTTGAATCATGCATAAAAATGTCAGGAGTTCAATTGTGAAAACTGTTTTTAAATCGGATGTTGCGTTTAAAAATTATGGAGAAAAAAAATGCAGAAAGTTGGATTAGAATTTATGGATGCATGCATACGTGAGCTGTGTCAGTGGTTGGTCCACCGCTGCTCCCTGTGCTCGTTCTTGGAGCCTGTGCCAGCGCGTGCGGTCGAACATGGCCTGGTCAGCCTGCATTTGTCCTACGTGCTGGCTGGCTGCACCCAGTCCTGCTACCTGGCTGGGGCTCTCCGTTGCTTATGGGAAGCCCGGGAACCCAATAGAACAGCTATATATATATATATATATATATATATATATATATATATATTCATTTGCTGCCAATGCGTAGTCTTTTTCTGAATAAGGACACGTTAATTATTATTATGTCGTTTAAGATATATAGTTCGGGCGATTGTATCAATACATAAATAAAAGATTACAAAAACCAACGGAGAACAGGGAGCATGAATCTTAGCCCCAAAAAAGCTGCAGCGATCAATTGATATATATGTCGCTGCATGGTATGCATGGTGCTTTCGAATTAGGACACGTAAATTATTATAATGTCGTGTAAGATATATATGGGTCATGAACTGATTTTGTGCGGAAAACGATGAAAAACTTCATGATGAGCACATTCTTGTTCTTCTTTCTTGCTAAGACTACTCCCAAAGTGCATGGTATCATGAGATAGTATCGTCACGTTTTTACGATATATGATACAAATAAAAAGAAATGATCTCCCAATGCAAAGTATCATCTATGGACTCAACATTAATTGATCTTTCTCTCTACCATCGTGTTGGATATTGTGCATTGCAGCGGTATCATGAGGATGATACTACTCTCTTCTCTTTCCTCCTTAATTGCATGCCATGTCAAAGCAAAACATCCTATGTGGCGATCATTAAATGCAAAGATGATACTCTCCATTGGGAGTAGTCTAAGACGGCGCAAAAATACATTGATGACAAGCAGCACGCAACATCATCTATACAGGGAGTATACTCCTGTGCCTGAACCATATGACGTGCTGATAACAAATGCATATGAAGTAGAAGAGCCGATCGATCTCTTCAAGACTTCAACCCCTCTTTAAATGCCCATTAATATTATGCAGTGGATAACTGGACATCATGCATGTATATACTGTGCGGAGCTGTAAGCACACAAACATATTATGCATGCGTGGTTCCTAGTTCTTTTATGTATGGATTCACACAAACATATTATAGGTTTATATTTCCTCTGTCCGCATTGGTCTTCATATAAGCAAGAGAGAAAAAATCTCACATTGGTCTTCATATGATGTAGAAACCACTAAATATATGTAGGGGACCCTCCAATATATGTGAGGACCTAGTGACATGTTAGACGATAATTGGCTAGGTGCATATTATAGACCACTAGATTTAATATATTTTTATTACCACTAGATTTAATATATTTTTATTCTCCTTGTTCTTGACACATAGACCTTACGAAGATTAACTGGGAAGAAGTATTATGCATGTGCATAAATCATAAACTCATGTTGCCACACTATATATATACCTCATTGAAAATTATATGGATTCATCGTGCATATATTACTACGGTCATTCAGAAATGCATGCATATATACCAACATGTGCGTGCAGTGCCGTGCATGCATACTGCAGAGAAAAATCACATCATGGTTGTTATCGCTCGCGTACCCACATGCGTGGCAGGAGAGAGCGCACCATTGGCGGAATACCTAGGTCGCCTTTGCCGCTCGCGTGGTCGTTTTCTGAACGTCGTCATCTCGGCCAATGTCTACCAACGGCTGATCTACGGCAGCTGGCCGAAGATCAAGCATGTAGGAATAATACAAAGATCAAGATCTTCTCATGCGCCATGCATCGCTCATCCCATAGAATACGTCAACACGCCGGACTTGAAAAGCAGGCGCCGCCGGCTGCTGTCGATCTTTGCCAAGAAATCTTAGACACGTCTCTTTTTGTTCTTACACGTACACAAGTTGTTTTTATACCCAAAAGATTCAAGTGTTGTTTGATGATGACAAAATCATAAAAAATTTGGATAATAATTAGACCCTTCATTCGATTTATTTCTTGTGCGTTGTACTCATGCTGCTGTG
>JADLZK010004995.1:0-49936 GCA_015847255.1 Hyparrhenia diplandra | reverse complement strand
GCAACTAGTATTTAACTTTGATTGAGTTCTTCGCACTTGAAATAATAATCCTAGACTCCTGGTGATGTCACCAAAGGGCAAACATGATAATTTGCTTGTTGATGTCCGACTTAATATTTTAACTTCCCTCTACACCAAGAAGGTGATCTTGTACTCGAGTCCTGACAACAGCCGAAGGAGTCTTTGCTTGCGAGGTGGTGTTTTTCCTATGCTTGGAATATTTCTTCATGACATGACGAAGACTCTGTCATGCTGATAGATTTCTGACTTGGGAGCAGAGTTTTTATTGAAGTATGCTATATGGATTCACTTTGTTAGAAAAATTGCTGCTTGGGAACGGGAGTGCTCTGCATGTGGTTCTGGAGACGACGTAAATCCGACGACATGGGCTCGCTTGACCCGTCAGGTGTTTTGTTTCCATTGGCTGCTGACGGATCGATGGAAACATGCTAAAGTTGGCTTCGCAAGAGAAGGAAACCACACGCCAGCAGCCGACATTTCTTCGCTTGACTATTTTTGTCTTTCGCTTGCTTTGGAACTTCGCATATATTCTGTGGCTGCTATTTGCTTGTCTTGTTTGGTTGACTGAAGTTGCATGTTTTCATGTGAAGTGACGCGAAGATAACATAACGTCTGGTTGGCCTATATTTAGCTTGTGGCTTCGCTTGTTGGAAGACATTACTTTGAATACGACACTAGACTTTGCTTGGGAGAATCTCTAGTTTTGGTTGACGGCTTCATGTTTGGACTTCAAATTGCGTCCTGCTTTCTTTGACTTCGCTGACTTTTTGACCATTCGTAAGTTGATGTCATCTTGCCCTTGGGCCTTCCCATTGGTCCACGTGGTCGTGAGAGTATTCGAGCACACACAAACGGTGGGCGCCAAGATGTTGGGTGATTACTCAGCACAACACTTTATTGATGATGATATGGTTTTACAAAGTGGCCATTCAACATGGTCTTTACAAGGCGCATCGAGGGGGTATTTATAGGGACCCCCGACTTGCTTGATAAAAAACATAAACTTCACATTTGAGATTTCTAACAACTTCTCAAGGTTTCTATTCTAGCTAAGTTGTTTTTCACCATCTTCGCTTGAATCTTTGAATCACAATTCTTCATATTCTTTGTTCAAATGAAGTTGTCTTTACCAACTTCTCTTTCATCATATCTTTTTTCCTCTTTGTGCTGAAAGTTTTCTTCCTGCAACTTCAAAGTTAGTTTAACGAAGTCATCTTCAAAGTTCGGGCATAAAGTTTGCCCTACGAAGTCAATCTTCAAAGTTCGGGCATAAAGTTTGCCTACAAAGTCAATCTTCAAAGTTTGGGCATAAAGTTTGCCCTACGAAGTCAATCTTCAAAGTTTGGGCATAAAGTTTGCCTACGAAGTCAACTTCAAAGTTTGGGCATAAAGTTTGTCTACGAAGTCAATCTTTAAAGTTTGGGCATAAAGTTTATCTCTGAAGTCAACTTCAAAGTTCGGGATAAAAGTTTACAGGGGCGGTTAGATCCCAACAGGAAGGTAAGACCAAAGGTAACGTGATGAGATGAATAAGCATTAGAATAAGGAATAGCCAGCAACAACATTAAAGGGGATTGAATGAGATTAAGAACTATACCTTTTACTTTTAAACAAAAATGATATTTTATTTTGGAAATAGAAGAAAGCCTTTCCTTAGCTTAACCACGATTTTCATATATCACTTTTCATACAATAAATTAATGCTTTTAGCATGAATGCAACAAAACATCTCAAATTAAATTATAAAGACGTATTTAGAATTCACAATTTGCATTGTTGAAATTGCTAAAAGTCTAATTAAGTCTTGGAAATTTTAGAAAAATAATAAAATCATTATTTTTATTTAGTGTAAACTATTCACAACCCAAAATAGGAATTTTAGGGGCGTGACAGGGACGGAGGGAGTAGGCTTTTTTTTTAGGTGCGGGCCGCGAATGGTGAGGCTGCGACGACATGACCGGTGCTAGTACAGCGTAATGAATGCCAACGCCTTTTTGATAGAGCGTGTCTCTAACATTTACACCTTTGTGTGCGTGCATACCTTTGCGTAGAGTAGCTTAGGTCGGTCTTGCTCGCAGCGCGCTGTGTTTGCTATCGGCGCGATGTCATCATTATCGCGATGCCGTCTCCATCGGCGAGGCACCGGGACGAGGGCGAAGGACGACTCGGCCTAGTACTCCTACTTACGTACATACCGACTCTGTGCGTTACCCCGAATACTTCCCCTGATTTGGCTTGTCGGTGTCGAGATACGTACTATCGATACATAGATATCTGATCGTACTCCCGCCGCCCTTGAGAGACGCCCGCCTTTCAGAGCAAGTATTATGGTAGGTTGTAAAGCGGTCGTAAGCTACAGCCCCGCTTGGGCACCGATCAAATATGTGAGATAGACAAGTGGGTCCTATATTAATTAGAAAGAGCTAACTCATCAGATGGGTGGGGCCGAGAGAAGGCCGCATGCAGCCGCTTGCGGGTGTACTACTTGCTCTCCAAATGGCGGAGCAGCCTCGTGGCCTCGTCGCGTGGACGACCGCATCCTTACGCTAGGTATGCCACCTGGGACAGGCGAGCATTGAATTCTGCCGCAGGCGGCGGCAAGCGCCGTCCGCTCGTTGATCCTCATACATTTGTCTATTCCTCGATTCTTCCGTGCATGCTTGGTGAGGCGGGCCATAGTGCCAATGTAGCCCGTCGGGACTATTTCTATTTTTTAAAATTTTTTTCATTTTTTCAATAGAAAATAAAAGGAAAACGCCCTCAAATGCTTCATAGGAGTAGCTAGAGATGCCTATTTTTATTTGCTCCGCTAGAGTAAAATTGTCCTAATTATACTTGGTGTGCAACATATACTTTGTATATATGCTTTCAAATTGACAGATAATTTAGATAGCTTTCATTAGAATCTGTCACTGTTCAGTAGAAAACATCCACACATATTTGAAAAATAAATATATAGCACATGGATTATGTAGTATATATCACAACTAATAACACACATGTCTCAAATCGAAGTGTGGCAAGATTCTCGTGCAAAAGAAGTGTGGCAAATTACTAAAAGGCTTTAGAACAACCTTTCGAAGACCTTTGCTAGAGGGATGGCTCGGCGATGTCGGCGGCGTGCTCGTCATATCGGCGAACAACGACTGGATCGGTGTCAAAGTTCGCCGGGTTATTGGTCTTTGAGGCCCGTCGGGTAGCGGGAGAGGTCTTCCTCCGCTGCGTCGCCATCGCCGCCACGCTCATGCCCGCACCGATGAAGAGGCCGTGGAGGCGAGATCATCGATCGCGGTCGTTCTGGTCGAGGTGGTCGAACCGCCGCACCGCTGGCGTTCACCTTGTCCGCGATCACGGTGCCGATAGCCGCCATCCGGCGTTTTTCGGCAGATAGCGCCGCAATTGAAAGATCGATTCTACCGGGGGAAAGCAAAGTGTTGAATCGGAGATATATCGGGGTTTTTCAAGACAAACCGCCGATGCGCGCGACAATTGCCGTCGCTCGTCCTCCCATTCCAGCTCCTTCTAGGACATCTTTTGAGAGTACCTGGTGTACTCATTCTGAACCCAGCTCGTCTCCGCGTGGATGCTCTCCACGTAAGAGCGTGAATACTCCAACTCCGATCCTGATGAAGAGGATGAAGAATCGGAGGAGGCCGAGTTTGCACCCCGTACCGGGATGACCGGCGGAGCTGTTTTCCTCACATCAGGAAGTACGTGACCCCTGCCTCTACCTCGGCCATGGAATCTCTAAACAAAAGCGAAGGGTTGCGTTAAGAACAGATTACAAGAAAAACAAGAAGCGGTCGAGTAATGAAACTCACCCAACTCGGCGATGAGGACCGCGGCTTCTTCCTGTCTCTTCCTCGGCTCTGCGCTTGCCAAGGTTGCATATTGGACCGGCCATCGGTGAGCTTGAAGGCAGAGATGAAGGAGTATACTGGATTGAGGTAAAGGAGAGAGCCGGGTGCGGTTCGTCTTTAGGCCAGAATAGGGGATCGTGGGAAACCATGAATGAGATCGTGGCGCGTATCCCGAAAACAGATTGGAATGCCGAACGGCACGTTGGGAAGTTTCCGGAACAACCGTTCAAGTGGGCTTGATTTCTTCTTGAAATGCCCCGGTCCATTAAAGGTTTGGTTCAGGTTTTTATTCGGAAAAAGAATTCAGTGTTGATTCTGAGGACTACATGGTCAATTTTGGAGCAAAAGGTACTTTTACCCAAAAATTGAGGGGGCATGTGTTAACACTGAAATTTGGTAGGCCTGGATGATAAATCGCGGTGCAAGATGCTAATAAAAGCCTACTACAAGTCATCATCAGTGTAATAAGTGAACGTTTTGGCACAATGTACCATTTTTATCCTCTCGTCGTTTGTAATGGAATATTCTATTTTTTATAAGTTTCCAGCCTGTTTTCTTGTCTAATACTTTTTTATAATGTATTTTGTTTCTTTTTTTTCATGTGTTTACTGCAGAATGTTATAGCACTACGAACACCTTTTTATTGTTTGTTCTCTCCGGCCATGGCGACGTGCATCGCAATCTCCTCAAGCAACACCTCCGGAAGGTTTTCCATGGTGCGAGGCGGCGGCGCGGCGGTTTTTTTTCTTGGCTCGAAACTCTGAGCGCGGAGGGGAGGTGAACAGCAGCAATAATGCATGTGCGTAGCCCGGTGCAGGGAGAGTGGGAGACATAAATGGATAAACACGCGGAACTAATATACCAAATATGTACAATATTATACCAAGTATATGTACAATATTATACCAAGTATGAAAATATCGGAACTAATATACCAAATATGTACAATATTAAAATATTTAAATTTTAATTTTCATTTTTTTTTTTGAAATTGAGACCTCTAGTTTGATAGAGAATGATTTTACAACATTTTAGAAAGAAAAAAAACTTCAATTTTGGACTTACTATGAGAGAGAAAATGAAATTGATACGATCTTGTCGGAAACAAATATGACGCCAAATATTTAAGGAATTTTGAAAACGATATAGTCGGTCGGAAAATACAAATGATAATAAATCGAAATCTATGATAACAAAATCCTAATTAAAACACGATAAACAAACCAAACGTAGGAAATGAGAAGTGCCATATAAATTGCAACATCACCACAATTCTTGACAATGACACAAATAAATGATCAAGTTCTAAATTGACTTGATGACATAGCATTGTTCTAAGTCAAAATCTATGATAACGGTATCCTTGCCATATACAAGCTACCCTCCATCCAAAAAAGAATGACACTTTTGACTTTCGAGAATTCGTGTTTGACCGTCCGTCTTATTCAAAATTTTTATGCAAATTACAAAATAAATAAATCAATGCTAAAGTATCCGTTTAGGCTAAAGTAAGTCATAACAAAATAAATCATATTTATACAACTTTTTTTGAATAAGACGGATGGTCAAACACGATGTCTAAAAAGTCAAAAACGTCATTCTTTTTGGGACGGAGGGTAGTTTCCAAAAAAATATTTGCCTTATGTGCATGTGTTGTGTGTGCCCTTGATTCGGTAACCAACGGTAAATTACCGCTTAAATACGGGAATCTTCGAAATGATCGGAAGATGGCAAAATTGTTTCCACTTTCATTTCCATTTATTTTTACCATTATCATTTTCATTTTTTTTCGGTTAACCACTTCCGTTTCGCAACAATCGAAAAAACTTCGAAAACGACTACGGAAAATCGGAACCTATCATTTTTGTTTTTTGAGAGAAATATGTATTCATCTTTAAGTAGCTCTACGCACTTTTGAGAATACTATCATTTTTGTTTTCCTCACAGGCGAATCATTTCACTCCTCATCCCCCTCCCTCGAGTTTTTCATGCCGACAGAAGGTCCCACCACGCCTTCTCCCGGATGCGGTGAAGTGGCGATCTTTACCTTGTGCCCGCCCAAAATTTTCGAATATTTGCGCGCCCGGCATTCGCAAGACGCATAACCCTATCCCCCTCCTCACAGGCGATTCATTTCACCCCTCATCCGGCGTCCTCATAGGCGATTCTAGGGTATACGCCCCGCCCGCGCCGCGCGCCGCCGCCCGCCGTTGACAACCACCACCGCCGCATCCAACCACCGCCCTCGCCATTCTCGGGTTTCAAGCCGACGGCGCGTTCGCCGCGTAACCACCGTCCAACCCACCTCGATCCATCTGCGGCGTGATCCGCGGGATAATCTGCTACCGGCTACGACGAGGGCGTCCTCCCCCACCGTCTACAACTCGGTCCACGAGTACGAGGCACCATCTCTAGGGAGACCGCAGGTCCGCCCGCCACCTTCTGGCGCGGCTCCATCCTCCACCCGAGTGGCGGGAGCACCACCGTCATCTCAATAGCGCCGCCTCCTCCTCGATCTCCTAGCCTACATTTTGTTGGATATTGAACTACACTTTGTTTATTCCTCTATTTCGAACTACATTTTTTTGTTCTCTGCCTCTTTGGTTTGTTTAGTCCTCATAGACGCCTATTGCGAGAATTTAATCTGCGTAATTATCCTATGATGGATATACCGAGTTGTACATACCGACACCCATTTGCTACAATGTTGTTATCTAAGTATTTTTGTCATAGGAAATCGCAACTACTTGCTTTGCATATTTTCTTGATAGATGATTATGCGTGCTCAAGAAACATGACAGACTATCTATAATACTATCTTGTCTTAAAAAAATTGCCTATTACATGAGCGATTCTTGAACTACAGGCACTTGTAGATACTGAACCTCGACACCTAACCGCTACTATAATGTAGTTATCTCGTGTGTTTTTGTCGTCATAGAAAACGCAAATACTCTTTGCTTAATTTTCTTTATACATGAATATACGTGCTCAAGAACAATGATCGCTCAGTAGAGTACTTAAACTATCTTGTCTTACAGAATGTCCTTGTTAAAACAACGATTATTAAAGTATAGTTTGATTATATTCCTCTATTCCCAACTACATTTTTTGTTTTTTACGCCTCGATGGTTTGTGTAGTTCTCATAGAGTGCCTATTACGTAATTGAATCAGATAATATTAGGCCCTTATTTTTGAGGTTACTTGAAATTTTCAAATCTGCTCAGTAAACGGCTACTTCGATGATTTCTCGTGATTTCCATCCAACAAAGCGTGGCATCAACGCAACATCGGTGGGGGAAGAGACAGAGAGCACATAGTGTCGCCCTGATTTTTTTAGTCGCTGTAAGTGAGGAAAGGTGATAATTTTGTCCTCGGATGGATATATGGTGTTGTAGATACTGAACAGTACACCTAACTTCTACTATAATGTTGTTATCTCGTGTGTTTTTGTCATAGGAAACGCTACTACTACTGGCGCTTATTTTCAACACGATTGCTCTATAGTAGTACTCTACTATCTTGGCATACAAAAATGTGCCTATTAAATGAACTGCTACTCAACTAAAGTTTGTTTACATTCCTCTATTCCTAAACTATATTTTTTTTTGTTCTCTGCCTCGGTGGTTTGTTTTGTCCTCATAAACGCCTATTCCGTTGAATCAGTAAACTTTTATCCTTACATTCATATTTTGAGTTGTGGATACTTAACGTGAACCCGATCGCTACTATGATGTTGTTACCCTTGTGTTTTTATCGTAGGAAACCGCAACTCTTGTTTCATATTTTCTTTATAGATGAATATGCATGCTCAAGAACAATGACTGCTCTGTAGAGTACTACTACTATTTTGTCTTATAAAAAATGTGCCTATTAAATGAACTGTTACTAAACTATAGTTTGTTTATATTCCTCTATTCTTGAACTACATTTTTTGATCCAACAGCTGGCAACAACACATCATCAGGCGGGAAGAGACAGAGCACGCAATATAGCCTGAATTTTTCAGTCACCTATTAAATTAGGTGCCTTGGGATAGTTGATTATGCGGCACTCTCCAAAGGTTGGGCAAAGGAGGACAGTGAATTGGCCGCCCAAGGAATCCAGAATCCTTGGGACAAATATCCATAGAACCTTGCTCGAGATTTTTTGCGTGCATTGAGCATACTGGCAGTGTCAGGTGACAAAGCTGAAATTGTTTGGACCTATGAAGAAGCTCGGTCTTTATCTGAGATAGTTTTAGAGAAGGCAGCCCGTCCTTCTGATGCCATTGGTGTAAGGGAAAGATATGTGCTCACGGGGCCCTGGGCACCCCAGAACAGATTGGGCGTCTGCGTGGTATGTCTACATGGGTTGATTGCAAGAGAGATGATGGTTCCACAGGGTGGCTTACGGGAGATGTTACTACGGAGGGGGGGCATCCGCCATCCAGCTTTTTGTCGCAGAGAAAGGGAAGGGAAAAGGCACTGGCAATTCGTAAGAGAGACACACAGATTAGGAAGAAGAACAAGGCAGGGCGTGTTTCGGTTGGTGGGAAGACTTGTTGGTCCGACGTGTGTAGAACGATTAGATGCGAGAAGAGAGAGGGAGGCGGCGAGACAAGCACTTCACACAAAAGCTTTTGCTGCAATAGATGGACTCAAGGCTAAGGTGGAGGCGATGGAATCATGATTTCAATTTTCAACGCCTGCCAACACCTCTAGTCCTGTAGGTGGTCTGCAGAGCAGCGGCGGCACCTTAGCCATTCTTTGCAGCCGGGACCGGATGCTGCAATTGAGATGGAATTGGAGGCCAAAGAAGTTAGAGCGAGCACGGAGTTGCAATAGATGAGCTCGGGGGACCCGAGAGTGGCTTGTGCCCTTCGGTTCATAATGCCCAACCCTAACTACCGGCATGGATCTCCAATGCTATCACCCGAAGAGCTTCAAAAGGCGGGGCCTTCTTGTGTGCTCTTCATGAGTGGTACATGCGACAAGCGACCACAAACGAGGCAAAATGTGGCGTTTACTATAGTGCCCGCAAAAGAGGTTTTTTGGCGTGACACAAACGAAGAGGCTGCGATCAATGTGGGTTTTGACGATTTGTTTGACCTCATGGCACTAGATGTATTGGATGTGTCCATCCTTCGCTGCATGACACTGTGAGTACAATTTCTTCTATTCTGCACTCACTTGGGATGCCTCTTCATCTATTTGCACTATGTAAAAAAGGCTAATAACCGCCAGTGAGCCTAGAGACGTCGCTAATAACGAGCGTGCCTATGTTGTGACATTACCGACGCCGCGGTGGCCGGCGAAGGCGTCGCATTAGGCGACGGATGGTCCCACAAGACCAATACGGCGTCGATAATAGGAGGTCATTACGCACATGTGTTCATGTAACGCGTGCCTTTTTCTTAATCCGCACGCGTTTTTCATTGGTGAGGCACGCACGCCGCGCGGCTACGGCAGACGCTTTTTTGAAACCGAGTGTCCGCGAGAATTCAACGTTTCTCGGAACACGCGTTTCATCACAAAGCATTTTTTGAGACCGATCGACCGTGGATGCAACCCTAATTCAGGACGCGTTTTTGCTTACGGACACCTTTTTCGGCGCCGCCCGTGCGTACTGCTTCACGAGTATTAAGACGCGTGCGTTGATTCACGAACTCGCGTGGTCGAGAACCGTCCGTGTTGCTTGACACCGGCATGCACGCCGCGCCGCGAGATAACGGCGCTTGGAACATACAAGGGTCTGTAACGGTCACTTAAATTAAAGTCGCGTTTATTTTCAAACGAGTTGTGTTAGGAGGTGTCCGTACATGTCGCGGCCACTACCGACGCCGCGTTTATTTTCGGCGAGTTGTGTTAGCGGTGTGCACGTACATGTCGCATCCACTAATGACGCCCGTTTATTTTCAAGCGAGATGTGTTAGCGGTGTCCGTACATGTCGCAACCGCTACCGACGCTCATTTACGTGACGCCCTGTTGTCGCCACCGCCCGCGTGTTGTTTGCGGTATTGCGGACACGTATCGCTGAACGAGATGCGCCGCAGCGAGTGCGGCGTGTCGATGAATCGCCGCATGTTACGATCGTGCGTTGCTACCGTAGTCCACAGTGTTTGTGTGGTGTCCGGCGTTGCGCTGCACATGTCGATGAGCGCGAGCGCCGGCAGTGCACGCGCCGTATTTGTCTCGAGTCTTACAATCGCCCGTCCCGCTAGAGACGATGGATGTTGACACGCCGTCTCGCGTACTAGACTAAATTTGGCCGGGCCTGCATGTAACACCCTGGTTTTAGGCATGTCATTAGCATCTGCATTTCATGGGCATAATCATCATTTAGTCACATGCATTTATGCACATGAAATGATAGAGGTTATTCGTATGTTTAAATTGTTTTAAATTTGCTTATTTCGCTTGCCCTGTCATTTCATGTATGAAATGCTTTCATATTTAGTTGTTTATTCTATATTTATTCTTAGTGATGATTATGGAAGGTGTTAGAGCATAATTCATGTTGGTCATGTCTTCTAATTGTACTTGGGTTGATTTGTTTGACTTGATTTGACCAGTTTTGACCTTCAAGTAATTTGTCTAGTTTTATTCAAAAGTCATAGCTAGAGGTTTTGCATGTGTGTGCTTCCTTCATGAAAAGTGTAGCCAATTTTGTGTAGAACAAAAGTCATCACATGCTTGTTTCATGATTTTGAGTGGATCATGCCCAAAAAGTCAAAGTTTGATCGGTTTGAGCGCAAATTAGGGTTTGTTGACCGTCGAGTCCTCTTGCTTTGATTCAACCGCAGCTTTAAATCCAGACCGAATTAGGAGAAACTTTGTATATATGAAACGCTCAGAATTTGACGAGGAACATTTCGTTCAATTGGAGTTTTCATTGGTTCGCACGAATCACGATGCACGGGTTGAAATAGCTTGATGTGGGGTTTTATTTCAAAAAAAAGAAGGGGAAAGGAAACAAACCTTGGCCGGCCACTCTGCCACGAGCGCCGACCCCGTACGCCGCGTGGCTCATTCCTCCTGACCCCCAATCGGCGCTGCGCGAAGAGGGGGCCAACGCGCGCCCCGTGCTCGCCAAGCCACCCTTGCCCTCCTCTTTCCTTACCACCCGAGCGGCGGCGTAAGAAGAAGAATACAGCCCGCGCGCCTTCGCCATCGCCCGGCGTCGAAAGCACGACCACTGCGCCCTCCCCTGCCGCACTAGCCAGCTCGGGCTCGACAACGTCCTATGCCACCCCACCGACCCGCTAGAGCCGCGAATCGAGCCAGAAAACGAGCCCAAATCGACGCCGCTGTCGCGCGCCGCCCGTCGAACGCCGGCGACCGCTGTCCGTCGCCCGGCGCCCCGGACCATCTCCCACCTCACCATCTAGCGTCGCTGTGTTCGCCTTGAAGCCGTGCAGGTATTGCCCTATCCCGTTGAGCCCCTAGTGGCCCCGTCGCTCGCGAATCGGCACCTCGCCGTCGTGAGCGCCGTCGGTGCCGCCATGTTTGCCGCCGCCACGGCAAGCTCCTTGCCATCGTCTTCGTCCCACCTTTCCGTGCACTGACTTGCGTTCTGTGGTCGCCTTGTCTTGATTATGCTAGGTCTGCAACTTCTTGACGTGTCTCGCCGTCAGTTCGCCGGACCGCGACGCGCTCGCCGAGACCGCCGTTGCCGCCGGCGTCCGCGCGGCCGCCGTCAAGCACCACCCGGCCCCGAAATCGCCGCTCTCTGTGGTTTCTTCATCGCCTAGGTGTCGTCCAGCCCGTGCGTGCCTCGCCTCGGCTAAACCTCGCTTGGAACCGCCAAGACGCTTGCGCCGACAATCGCCGCCGTGCCGCAGCGATGCCGCCGCGACGCCGTCGAGCCCTCCACCGTCCACGTCTCCTCGGAAACTTGCACCAACGGTAGATCTCGGCGAGAGGAGTCCGTAGGTGCCCTTGGTTTGGCCGGAGACCCCACCGCCGGCGAGATCCGTCGCCGACCCGCGGTCCCCTGTTTTGTGACAGCGACGCGCGGGCCCAACTGTCGGGGCGATTTTCCTATTTTCGTTTTATTTTCCGTGATTGCATGCATGTACTAGAAAATTCATATCTTCCTCATTTTAGCTCGGTTTTGCATGGGACAAATTTTGTTGTGCTTCTTATTAGTAGATCTACAGTATAAAATTATGAGATTGCATTTTCTGATAGTTGTTATATTTATTTAGATTTATTGCTATAAATGACATGTTTCTTGATAAATGCATATCTAATTCTTGGTGCATGATAAAATAGTGGTGCCTGTATAAAATATTCATGTTTTTGCATATAGAGTGCAAGAAAAATATCATATAGGCTATGTTCTGTGGTGGAAATGTGATTTTTAATTTATGTGCTATTTACCATGCTTTCTTAGGAAATTCATAGAAAAATAATTACTAGGGTTTTTGCCATGATAATTTTTGTACATGCATTTGTTACTGTTATGTAGCTTTTCATGTTCATGGTTAGGCAGTTTCATACATTTCATAGTACAAAGTATTTTCATGCCTAGTTTTCATGCTAGCTTGCCATTTTTGTGTAGGACAGTATGTGAATGATTTTGCTATGAAATTTTTATGGTAGCCATGTTAGACCAGTAGAATGCTCCGGTAATTTTTGTAGATTTTTCTAAGCTGTTTATGCATTTATCATATTTATGTTGCATAGAAAATTCTTGCAAAATGCATGGTAATAGTATGGTAATAATTCTTGGATGGCATAGTGTTTGTTCTTATGATAATAAGGACCTGTTAGTGTGGTTAGTTTGCTGGTCTTGTATGTTTGGTCAATTTATTAATCCTAGCTTTTATATTTAAAGAGTGTGCACATGTAGTGTTTATTAGGGAATGTCATTTCATGTGCTTTAGTTTATCTTTTGGCTTGACCAGTAGGTTTATTTGGTAGATTATGACTTGTCTTGCTTGCTGGAAAGGTTCTAGGTGAAGTGCATGCTTGAGTGATTTATAGTAGATGTTGTAAGTCATAGTTTGTCCGAAAACAGCAGCCTCTGTTTTCTCTATTTTTGAGGCTGTAGATGACAGAATCAGGTTAGGGTGGTATGGAATGTTTTGTAGATAATTTTGTTAGCTTTCCAACGAGTATTTGTTTGCTGCATTTGGAGTTATAGAACTCTCTCGTGTGGCCCCGTTTTTAGTAACGGCATGTCTAGTTGCCATTTTCAGCATTTAGTGAAATAGGGTGTTTGCTTTATGTAGATTGTTAGGGTTTCTTGTGTAGTTATATTCATGCTTTTACGGAAGAGATATCCACTTACTAGTGTCATTCATCATAATGCATTCACCCATCATTCCACCTTAATTGTATACAAGCATGTCTCGTGCATTCGTGGTATTAACTCCCGCATATGCATGCATCATATCGGGATCGGAGGAGTTAGTTCGGGAGGAGATCAAGGAGCGGGGAGGTCAACCTTCATCATCTCGTAGTGCAGCCAAAAGACCCCACAGGGAGAAGGAGGACCGTGACCCGCTTCCGAGAAGACTCTAACTTCTTCCTACTACCTTCCTTAGGCAAGCCCCGGTGCATCTTTGAACTTCCCTATGCTTTCAATTAACTTGTTGAGTCCTTTTAATGATTGCTTTGCATTAAGTATAGGAAGTGGTTGAAACCGTTGATGCAATGATATCCTTGCTGTCGAAGTTGTTACCCTATCCTATGTAGGAGTCTAGGTTAAATAAATGCTCGCTTATGATGATTGCGATGAAGATGGTGATTTTCGGTCACTTTCGTGAGGAGTTTTGTTGGGTTAATCACGTTGGTGGTTAACAAGCTGGCTGGCGAGAACCTGAATAATAAAACATGTTTAGATTGGATGGATATTGTGGTCTTCCATTTGATCGATTAAGGACTCTCACTTTGTCGGAATGTGGTCGGAAGTTGAACGTGCTGCTCATATAGTAGGCTCTGCGAGTCATGAGCCACGGCTTCGTGAGAATGCTAGGGGCCGGTACACGTGACGCTTTAACGTCCCTCCCTAGGCGTGGTCGGTTGGGTTTGATCGGGCGCAAGCGAGGCACCCGGCGGCGTCTTCGGTCGGCTCACTTGGTGGCTCGAGAGGAGGGGGTTCTTTGACAGTCCGAGACTTTACGTCCCCTAACGTCTTGGGAGTGATCTAGGGACTCCTCGACGGGGAAGTCCCGGGTTTATGACGGGGGTATTCGCCACCGGGTTTGCAAATCGATTCGAATCGCCATCTCTCCCGGTTAGTGAGAACCCGGGTTGCGTCCACGGCATCGTAGTCTAATATCACAATAACGGTTATTTCTATTTCATGTTGCCGATGTTAAAATGATGATCAAGTTACTTATATGTTATTTATATATCGTTGAGCATATGCCTTTAATCTTGACTATACAGGACTTATGGTTATGTAAGTAATAATAACCTTTTAACTTGGAAGAACTTTGAGTAGTATGTGTAGGCACACTAATCAACTTTATTTTACGAAATTAAATGTGAGTCGGCCGGCTCGGATAAAGCCAAGCATAATCCTTGGAGTCTTTTCCTTATTTTACGGTTTAAGGCGGGTAAGTCTTGCGAGTACAATTGAGTACTCACGGGTTAATTCGATGTTGCGGGTGACTCCGTCTAGCATGATTCGTTCAGTTGTGATGTCTTTGTGGTTGAAGAAGAATGATGCCTAGGGCATGGCGTCTCCATATTTCCCTCTCTCTTGCTATTACGGGGTTGACATTATGTTGGCACTATATAATTTATTTTGATTTCCGTTGTATTTTTGAAAGCTATTGCTTCCGCACTCTGAATTATTTTGAAATAAATATGTACATCACACTCTAATTAATATATATTAAATTTGGTTTGAGATACCTGCGGATTGGGACTACTTGAGCTCAATGATCTTGGTTGTATTGTTGATGAGTTTGAAATCACTCAGAGATTTTCGAATACCGGGTTTATATGGACTCAAGTGTAGATCGCGATTGCTTCGGTAATTGTGAATTATACTTGATTTCTTATAAATTGGTCGGCTCTGTCATCACAAATGGTATCGAGCTTAGTTCAAGACTTAACAATCCGATCTGGTATTAAAATTAAAATGAACCATTAATCTTTTTGTGAAAATTTTGCGAAAACAAAATCTTTTTTAGTGGTGTGAGTAAAAGAGTTGCAAAATTAATAGTGCTATGGTCATACCCTTATGCCCAATTAAGGACGATCGGTGGCTTTACTAACTTGGGATGGGTTATTGCATCATATTTTGTTGTTTGTGCTTGGTTGTCGTGCGGCCAAGAGTGCGGGGGCTACTCATTTGAGTAGTCATGTATGGATCGAAATACCTCTACGCCCTAGGTAAATGATGTTCGGTGCCTCTACGCCCAAGGTAAGATGTGAGTTGTGAGAGCATGATCGGACAACCGCCCGGTCTAGGGGGTAAAAATAAAATATTTTGAGAGCTCCATGGTCGGGTAGTGCCCTTGTAGACTTGTGTATGGGTACACAGGTGTGCCGGGTGTAAAATGTGCTTTTCCGCAAGGTATGCGATGCCGTCGGGTGGACCTGACGAAGGGTATATGCAATTTAAATTCATGCATTGCATAAATATACTATGGGCTGAAATGAAATTGCGGGTACACTAACCATAAAAAACGTAGATCGACTAGTTGTGATTTATTTTCTTTTGAGAGAATGATAGATTTGCCACCATTTATACGAGTAGTATCTTATCTTTCCTATTCTCGTGAGGGGCGTAAGATACGCTCATGCATCATGTCATTCATGCATTCGCATCAATAAAATGAAATGAAAGTATTGCTTTTCTTACCCTTATTTCCGTCTCTCCCCCTTTAGTGAGTACTTGTCCCGCTTGTTGAAACCGACCCATCTCGTTCTCAATCTCACACAATCTTTCAAATCTGTTGCAATTGGCTCTTTCATCCCCAGATTAGCAATAGTACCATTAGAGACAAGTTGCTTCGCATCCCAGTGTCTTCGCAGGAGGTTAAGCAGACAGACAATGTAGAGACCCCAAACCATAGGTGACCGCACCTTAGGCAGCTCGGATTATCACTAGAATTAATCTTTCCATCCCTGCCCTACCTATTCGCTCTGTTTGGAGAGGTCGGAATATCACCGAACACGAGCTACCACCTAAAGAAGTTGCCAACAATGCTATAGGTCGTACCCTAAATAAGTTTGGATGTTGGAACAATCGAGGCTTTGCTTGAGACAGCTACTTCCTGTTGCATCCGAATGGACCGTTGTTCGCCACTTGCCAACAGAAAGAAGAAGATGATGAAGGCGTATAACCCCAATTTGCAGAAGTTAGAGATGTAGCTCAGTGTGGAGATGACAACGACAAGGACGTTAGAAATGCCCCATTGTCCCACCGAGTTGCGTTGCTGCCGTCCATCTCTTTTGATTACGCTAGATATTAGCTAGTATGGCCTATCATAGGAGATGTGAGCTTATCACCAGTCGCCAGATATCTATTCCTACCCTTAGTGTTCCTATTTTGGCAAGAGACTATCAACACCGAAGATCTTGAAGTAACCAGACTCTACAGATGTCAATTGAGCCCTTGATGAATTTGATGGAAGAGTTCCATTTGGTGAAGCAATTTGCGTGATTTCGATATTATGGTCATGATGACTATATCGAACTTTGGATTACGCGTACATTGAATGGAGTAGTTGATTTGCTACATAATCCGTATCAACCATGATTATTGTGATGATGGGTGTGATGCCATTGGGATTTATGGTTACCTGTATTTGTTGAATGAATTTATTATCGCAATAAATTCTGTGTAACTTTAAATTCGATGCATTTACACTATATCAACATCATCCGAGAATTATTATTGGTTGGATTATGCGGATGGTTCAAACACGCCAGTCTTTGGAGGGAGCAACCAACCGCCACCACCTCCTCCCCATCAACGAGAACGGTTCTTTAACGAGTTTTACGGGTGAGTTGCGCAACATTTCGCGCAACAACGCACACGGTGGAGGAGGAAATCGTAATGTTAATGCGGAAGATAGGCTCCAGTCATACAAAGAATTCAAGGGAACTGACCCACCTAAGTTCACACAGTCAAGTGAACCAAACAAAGCCGAAGAATGGATGAGCTCAGTGGAGGAAAAGTTCAGGTTGTTGGATCCGACCGAGGTGCGTATAGGAGGAAAGTATGCCGCTCATTTGCTTGAAGGACCCGTAGGAATTTGGTGGAAAAATCATCGTGCCACCTACCCAAATAATAATTCTATTACCCGATATGTTCACGGCGACTTTTCCGTGAAGCTTATATTCACCCTAGTGTGATTGCTATGAAATTGGCGTGAATTTATCATGCTCAACCAAGTTGACAAGACCATCACTGAATACCTTGAGGATTTCAACCGCTTGTCCCGATATGCACCAGATATGGTAGAAACTGAAGAGAAGAAAATAGCCAGCCTTCGGAAGAGGGATTAATCTCAAGATGCGTAAGACTATTGGAGCCCCGCTTCGAAAAGAGCTTCAATGAGTTCGTTAGTGACCGCTTGTTGCGGGGAGGAGAGCAACAACGCATATCTTTGCCGCCAAGAGCAAGAAGAGGCCAATTGAGTCCAAATGAGTCGAAACAAGGTTCTACTCATTAGTCCTCCCAGCTATCCCCAACCAGATGCACCACTGCAAGAGGAGCCGCAGTGTGAGAATCCTCGCTACAGGAAGGCTCATGTTACCCCTGCTCCAGGGACCAAGATAGATCTTATTGGGTATAGTGCTTCTACCTGCAACAAGTGCTATAATTGTGGGACACTAGGACATTTTTCTAGGTTTTGCCCACAACCCAAGAGTAACCAACCCTACAAGCAGAAGATTGGACAAATTCACTCCACCAATATTGAAGAGAGTCCAGAAGGAGAGTCTGTAACTGCTGGTACTTGCCTAGTCAACAATCACAATGCTGTGGTATTGTTTGACTCTGGATCATCTCACTCTTTCATGAGCCAAGCTTTTGCCCAAGAACATAGTGAGAAGATATCAGATTTGGGTTATGGTTATCGTATTAGCTCAGCAGGAGCTGATCAACTTACCAGGGAAGTTGTCAGAAATGTGCAGATTAAAGTTGGAAATTTAGAGATCGTGACCTCCTTAATAGTATTGCCAGGGCTGAGTTTGGATGTCATTTTGGGAATGAATTGGATGAAGACATGGGGAGTAATTATAGACACCCTGAATAGGGTCATCCTTTTGAAAGATCCCCGTGATGGAAAGGAACACCAAATAATTCTTCCCAAAACACCTAATCTGAATCGTGTCTCAGCTGCTCTACAAGTTACCCGCATATCAGATATACCAGTGGTATGTGAGTTCCCTGATGTTTTTCCAGAAGACTTACCAGGATTACCACTAGACAGGGATGTAGAATTTGCCATAGAGCTTCTACCGGGGACAGCACCAATCTCCAGAAGACCATATAGAATGTCGCCCCATGAGTTGGCCGAATTGAAGGTTCAAATTCAAGAGTTGCTAGATAAAGGTTTGATCAGACCAAGCTCATCACCATGGGGATGTCCTGCCCCTTTTGTGAAGAAGAAGGACCAATCCTTGAGAATGTGTGTGGATTACCGACCCCCTCAATGCGGTTCTGATTAAGAACAAATATCCTTTGCCACGCATTGACATTCTCTTTGATCGCTTATCAAAGGCGAAAAGTTTTCTCCAAGATCGATCTTCGTTCAAAGCTATCATCAAATCAAGATCGCCGCAAGATATCCCAAAGATCGCTTTCTCAACCAAGTATGGGTTGTATGAGTATCTTGTCATGTCCTTCGGCTTGACAAATGCTCCACTCATTTTATGTGCTTAATGAATTCGGTATTCATGCCCGAAGTTAGACAAATTAGGTGGTCGTGTTTATCGATGATATTTTGGTATACTCAATGAATGAAGAAGACCATGCGGCGCATCTCGAGAATAGTGTTAGCCGGGCTCGAGAGAGCACAAACCGTATGCCAAGTTTAGCAAATGTGAGTTTTGGCTAAAGAAGGTACAATTTCTTGGACATGTCTTATCGAAGATGGGATTTCGGTGGACCCAAGCAAAGTTCAAGAAGTCATGGATTGGAAGGCGCCGACCTCATTCTGATGAGATTTAGAGTTTTCTTGGTTTAGCCGGGTACTATCGTTGATTTATACCCGACTTTTCTAAGATTGCCAAACCCATGACAAGATTGCTGCAGAAAGATGAGAAGTTTGTGTGGACACCGGAGTGTGAGACAGCTTTTCATACACTACGAGAGTTGTTAACAACCGCTCCAATGCTTGCACAACCAGACATAGAGAAACCTTTTGATGTGTTTTGCGACGCATGTGGTACAGGTCTAGGATGGGTACTCATGCAAGAGGGAAGAGTGATTGCCTATGCATCACGATAATTACGCAAACACGAAGTGAATTACCCAACTCATGATTTGGAGTTAGCGGTACCGTCGACATGCCCTGAAGATTTGGCGTCATTATCTGCTTGGAAATGTGTTCCATGTTTACACAGATGATAAGAGTCTGAAATATATATTCACTCAAGATCAACTGAGTATGAGACAAAGAAGATGGTTGGAGTTGATCAAGGATTACAATTTGGAAGTACATAACTATCCGGGCAAGGCAAATGTCATCGCAGATGCCTTGAGCCTGAAGGCATATGGTACTATTGAGCAACCATTGCCGGAAGAAAAGTTTAGTTTAATGCACCCCGCAGTCTTGCATAATATACAAGTGCAAAGTTCTCTGGAGGAGAGAGTAATTACAGGACATAAATCAGATAAAGGTATCTCCTTCATTAAGAAGAAACTCAAGGCAGAACCAAGTGGACATTTCAGGACTGATGAGAATGACGTTCTATGGTATGATAATCGTCTTGTTGTACCCAAGGATAAGGAACTTAGAGATCAAATCTTGACAGAAGCACATTCTTCTACCTTATCAAATCATCCAGGCAGCAACAAGATGTACCGAGAATTGAGATCACGTTTTTGGTGGACCAAGATGAGGAAAGAGATTGCAGCTCATGTGGCAAAGTGTGACAATTGTTGTAGAGTCAAGGCCATTCACATGAAACCTGCTAGATTGCTACAACCTTTGCCAACCTCTGGTTGGAAATGGGATCACGTCACCATGGATCTCGTTGTTGGACTTCCACGTACCCCGCAAGGATTTGATACGATTTGGGTAATTGTGGATAGACTAACTAAAGTTGCACACTTTATCCCAATCAACGGTAGCTATGAACCTCACCAATATGCAGAGATTTATGTTTCTCAAATTGTTCGTCTGCATGGTTTACCCAAGAGCATAGTGTCTGATCGAGGCTCAAAGTGGACCGATAGATTTTGGGAGTGTTTACAGGAAGCCTTAAACACAAAGCTACTTCGTAGCTCAGCATACCAACCGCAAACAACTGGACAAACCGAGCCGGTGAATTAGGTTCTGGAGGACATGTTGAGAGCATGTGTTTTATATGCTAAAGGCCCATGGGACAAATGGTTACCATTTGTAGAGTTCTCTTATAATAATAGTTTATCAAGCAAGCATCAAGATGGCACCATTTGAAGCTTTGTATGGAAGAAAATGTAGAACACCTCAGAATTGGGTAGAAACTGGAGATAGAACCTACTTTGGTCTTGACTTCATTGATGAAGCAGAACAGAAGGTTAGGACAGTGCAACAACATCTAGCCGTAGCTCAAAACCGTCAGAAAAGCTATGCTGACAAGCGTAAGGATCCTTTAAAATTCAGAGTGGGTGATTTTGTATATCTAAAGGTGTTCCCAATGAAGAGAGCGCAACGCTTTGGAGTTAAAAGGAAGTTAGCACCTAGATTCGTAGGTCCTTATCGTATTGTTGCAAGAAAAGGAAACGTGGCATACCAGTTACAGCTATCTGATGAGTTGAGATCAGTTTTCAATGTCTTTCATGTATCCCAATTGAAGAAATGTTTGAGAGTGCCTGAAGAACGGATTCCAGTCAGAAATGCTGAAGTAGATACCGACCTGACTTATTTTGAAGAGCCAGTCAAAATCTTAGACACCAAAGAGAGGGTGACTCATAACAAGGTTGTGAAGTTATACAAGATCCTATGGAGTAATCATGGAGAGAATGACGCTACATGGGAAAACGAGGAGTATCTTCGCGAAGTCTATCCTATGTTTCTTAGCAAATGGTTAGTAATGCGGCAAATCTCGGGACGAGATTTTCTTAAGGGGGGTAGATTTGTAACACCCTGGTTTTAAGCATGTCATTAGCATCTGCATTTCATGGGCATAATCATCATTTAGTCACATGCATTTATGCACATGAAATGATAGAGGTTATTTGTATGTTTAAATTGTTTTAAATTTGCTTATTTCACTTGCCCTGTCATTTCATGTATGAAATGCTTTCATATTTAGTTGTTTATTCTATATTTATTCTTAGTGATGATTATGGAAGGTGTTAGAGCATAATTCATGTTGGTCATGTCCTCTAATTGTACTTGGGTTGATTTGTTTGACTTGATTTGACCGGTTTGACCTTCAAGTAATTTGTCTAGTTTTATTCAAAAGTCATAGCTAGAGGTTTTGCATGTGTGTGCTTCCTTCATGAAAAGTGTAGCCAATTTTGTGTAGAACAAAAGTCATCACATGCTTGTTTCATGATTTTGAGTGGATCATGCCCAAAAAGTCGAAGTTTGATCGGTTTGAGCGCAAATTAGGGTTTGTTGACCGTCGGAGTCCTCTTGCTTTGAATCGACCGCGCAGCTTTTAAATCCGCACCGAATTAGGAGAAACTTTGTATATATGAAACACTCAGAATTTGACGAGGAACATTTCGTTCAATTGGAGTTTTCGTTGGTTCAGCACGAATCTTGACGCACGGGTTGAAATAGCTTGATGTGGGGTTTTATTTCAAAAAAAAAAAAAGGAAAGGAAACAAACCTTGGCCGCCACTCGCCACGGCGCCGACCCCATACGCCACGTGGCCTGCCCTCCCGACCCCCTCGCCGCGCGCGCCTTGAAGAGGGGGCCAACGGCGCCCGTGCTCGCCAAACCCTTGCCCTCCTCTTTTCCTTACGCCCCCATGCAAGGCGGCAACAAGAAGAGCGCGCGCGCCGTGGCCCTTCTGCGCCATCGCCCGGGCGTCGAGCACGACCACTATGCCCTCCCCTGCCGCAGCCAGCGCGGAGCTCGACAACATCCTATGCCACCCCATCGACCCGCTAGAGCCGCGAATCGAGCCGGAAAACGAGGCCGTCGGCGGCGCTCGTCGCGCGCCGCCCCGTCGGAACACCCGGCGACCCGTCCTCCGTGCGCCCCCGGCGGCGTCCCGGACCATCTCCCGCCTCGCCGTCTGGCGTCTTGTGTTCGCCTTGAAGTCGTGCTGGTATTGCCTAGCCGTTGGGCCCCTAGTGGCCCCGGCTCGCCAAAAACGGCACCGCCGTCGTGGCGCCGTCGATGCCGCCATGTTTCACGCCGCCCGCGGCAAAGCTCCTTGCCATCGTCTTCGTCCCACCTTTCCGTGCACGACTTGCGTTCCGTGGTCGCCTTGTCTTGATTATGCTAGGTCTGCAACTTCTTGATGTGTCTCGCCGTCGATTCGCCCGAACCGCGGCGCTGCCAAAGAGCCCGTTACCTGCGACGTCCAGTGCTGCCGTCAAGCACCACGACCCCCCGAATCCGCCGCTCTCTGTGGTTTCTTCATCGCCCCTAGGTGTCCTCCGGCCCGTGCGTGCCCCGCCCTCGGCTAAACCTCGCCAGGGAACCGCCCGCGCACGCCGACAATCGCCGCCGTGCCGCACCGCCTTGCGCCGCCCGCCGCACGCCGTCGAGCCCTCCACCGCTCCATCGTCTTCTCGGGAACTTGCACCAATGGGTAGATCTCGGCGAGAGGGTCCGGTAGGTGCCCTTGGTTTGGCCGAGACCCCACCGCCGGCGAGATCCATCGCCCCGACCCGCCGGTCCCCCTGTTACTATGACAGCGGCGCGCGGGCCCGGCTGTCGGGGACGATTTTCCTTTTTCTTTATTTTCCGGTTGCATGCATGTACTAGAAAATTCATATCTTCCTCATTTTAGCTCGGTTTTGCATGGGACAAATTTTGTTGTGCTTCTTATCAGTAGATCTACAGTATAAAATTATGAGATTGCATTTTCTGATAGTTGTTATATTTATTTAGATTTATTGCTATAAATGCCATGTTTCTTGATAAATGCATATCTAATTCTTGGTGCATGATAAAATAGTGGTGCCTGTACAAAATGTTCATGTTTTTGCATATGGAGGGCAGGAAAAATATCATATAGGCTATGTTCTGTGGTGGAAATGTGATTTTTGATTTATGTGCTATTTACCATGCTTTCTTAGGAAATTCATAGAAAAATAATTACTAGGGTTTTTGCCATGATAATTTTTGTACATGCATTTGTTACTGTTATGTAGCTTTTCATGTTCATGGTTAGGTAGTTTCATACATTTCATAGTACAAAAATATTTTCATGCCTAGTTTTCATGCTAGCTTGCCATTTTTGTGTAGGACAGTATGTGGATGATTTTGCTATGAAATTTTTATGGTAGCCATGTTAGAGACCAGTAGGATGCTCGTAATTTTTGTAGATTTTTCTAAGCTGTTTATGCATTTATCATATTTATGTTGCATAGAAAATGCTTGCAAAATGCATGGTAATAGTATGGTAATAATTCTTGGATGGCATAGTGTTTGTTCTTATGATAATAAGGACCTGTTAGTGTGGTTAGTTTGCTGGTCTTGTATGTTTGGTCAATTTATTAATCCTAGCTTTTATATTTAAAGAGTGTGCACATGTAGTGTTTATTAGGGAATGTCATTTCATGTGCTTTACTTTATCTTTTGGCTTGACCAGTAGGTTTATTTGGTAGATTATGACTTGTCTTGCTTGCTGGAAATGTTCTAGGTGAAGTGCATGCTTGAGTGATTTATAGTAGATGTTGTAAGTCATAGTTTGTCTGAAAACAGAGCCTCTGTTTTCTCTGTTTTTGAGGCTGTAGATGACAGAATCAGGTCAGGGTGGTATGGAATGTTTTGTAGATAATTTTGTTAGCTTTCCAACGAGTATTTGTTTGCTGCATTTGGAGTTATAGAACTCTCTGTGTGATTGTTTTAGTAACAGCATGTCTAGCTGCCATTTTCAGCATTTAGTGAAATAGGGTGTTTGCTTTATGTAGATTGTTAGGGTTTCTTGTGTAGTCATATTCATGCTTTTACGGAAGAGATATCCACTTACTAGTGTCATTCATCATAATGCATTCACCCATCATTCCACCTTAATTGTATACAAGCATGTCTCTGTGCATTCGTGGTATTAACTCCCGCATATGCATGCATCATATCAGGATCGGAGGAGTTAGTTCGGGAGGAGATCAAGGAGCAGGAGGTCAACCTTCATCATCTCGTAGTGCATCCAAAAGACCCCATAGGAGAAGGAGGACCGTGACCCCAGCTTCCAGAAGACTCTAACTTCTTCCTACTACCTTCTGAAGGCAAGCCCCGGTGCATCTGAACTTCCCTATGCTTTCTGAATTAACTTGTTGAGTCCTTTTAATGATTGCTGCATTAAGTATAGGAAGTGGTCGAAACCGTTGATGCAATGTATATCCTTGCTGAAGTTGTTACCCTATCCTATGTAGGAGTCTAGGTTAAATAAATGCTCGCTTATGATGATTGCAAAGAGACGGTGATTTCCGGTCACTCGTGAGGAGTTTTGTTGGGTTAATCACGTTGGTGGTTAACAAGCCGCTGAGAACCCGAATAATAAAACATGTTTAGATTGGATGGATATTGTGGTCTTCCATCCGATCGATTAAGGACTCTCACTTTGTCGGAATGTGGTCGGAAGTTGAACGTACTGCTCATATAGTAGGCTCCGGTGGAGTCGTGAGCCACGGCTTCGTGAGAATGCTAGGGGCCGGTACTGCACGCTTTAACGCCCCTCCTAGGCGTGGTCGGTTGGGTTTGATCGGGCGCAAAGCGAGAGGCACCCGAAGCGGCGTCTTCGGTCAGCCTCACTTGGTGGCTCGAGAGGAGGGGGTTGCCGACGGGTCCGGGACTTTACGCCCCTAACGCCTTGGGAGTGATCCGGGACTCCTCGACGGGGGAAGTCCTGGGTTTATGACAGGGTATTCGCCAGCTGGTTTGCAAATCGATTCGAATCGCCATCTCTCCTAGTTAGTGAGAACCCGGATTGCGTCCACGGCATCGTAGTCTAATATCACAATAACGGTTATTTCTATTCATGCTGCTGATGTTAAAATGATGATCAAGTTACTTATACTGTTATTTATATATCGCTGAGCATATGCCTTTAATCTTGACTATACAGGACTTATGGTTATGTAAGTAATAATAACCTTTTAACTTGGAAGAACCTGAGTAGTATGTGTAGGCACACTAATCAACTTTATTTTCTGAAATTAAATGTGAGTCAGCCAGCTCCAGATAAAGCCAAGCATAATCCTTGGAGTCTTTTCCTTATTTTCTGGTTTAAGACGGGTAAGTCTTGCGGAGTACAATTGAGTACTCACGGGTTAATTCCCGATGTTGCAGGTGACTCCGTCTAGCATGATTCATTCCAGTTGTGATGTGCTGTGGTTGAAGAATGATGCCTAGGGCATGGCAGTCTCCATATTTCCCTGTCTCTTGCTATTACAGGGTTGACATTATGTTGGCACTATATAATTTATTTTGATTTCCGTTGTATTTTCGAAAGCTATTGCTTCCGCACTCTGAATTATTTTGAAATAAATGTGTACATCGCACTCTGATTAATATATATTAAATTTGGTTTGAGATACCTGCGGATTGGGACTACTGAGCTCAACGATCTTGGTTGTATTGTTGATGAGTTTGAAATCACTCTGAGTCGGAATACCGGGTTTATATGGACTCAAGTGTAGACTACGATTGCTTCGGTAATTGCGAATTATACTTCGGTATTTTTTGATTTCCGCTACGTAGGTTATAACAACTGCGGACATATTATTATATATATATATATATATATATATATATATATATATATACTATTAGGAGCCTGGTGCTTCCAATAACTATTGGAAGCCTCGACCAAAACTAGCTGATCCGGTTGCACCCAACCAGCTGACCACCAGCCCAACCAAACCCGGCCGGCCCATCCATCGGCCCACATTCCCGGGCCCAATATATATGCCCCCAAACCCTAATCCCCGTCCCACCCATCCATCCCGGACACCACCACCTCCGGATCGGGCTCAGTTCAAAAAAAAAAAAAAAATCTGGATCGGCTCCCACACCTACCACCGGCGACGGCGCTCCCCAGGCTCGCCTTGGCACGGCCCCGGCCCCTCTCCGGCCGGCGATGGTGTGGTCCTGCCCCTCCCCAACCCGCGGGCGGTGCGGCGCGCCCCTCCTCGACCGTGGTCCACCCCCTCTTGGCCGTCCGTCTCGCAACTACGACGCCGCGAAACACGAAGATCGATGCGACGTTTTTGGGACTCCTTCATCTCGCCGTCGGGCTGGATGGCCTGGGGCGTGGCGTGGGCGCACCTGTGATGACGAGGGCACGCGTGCTCACGGCCGTCCGGTTGCCCGTCCCACGGCGACGCGGATAATCCTCCCCTACGATTTGCTCGCTGCGGTGGCTGGAGGGCGAAGGCGGACTTCCCGGCGACGGTTGCCGCGACGCGGCTCGTCCTTCCCTACGACTGCTCGCTGGTTAGCGGCATCCTCGTCCTGCTGCTACTCCCTGGCGATGAAGATTCACCGATGGTGCCGCAGAGAAGAGCGGCGACGGCGTCCGCCTACTCCGGCCCGCGCTGGCGTGGGTGAGCGAGCCCGACGGCGGTCGATCTTCCGTAAGACCGCGCGCATAATCCTCTTCCTTTTCTCCTTCGTTTGAAATTTTGGATTAATGATTGCCACGCTTCGTCTTCCTTCAAATTTGTTCGATTCTTCTTTGCGTTGCTCACGATCCGTTCTGCGGCCAGGCGGCAAAGATCGTTCTCCTTTTTTTAATATGTATGGAATCCGACCGCCGCTAATTGTGGCCGCCGTGCATACGAAGCTCCCAAGATCCAAACCAAGTGTTCATATAGAGATGCTGCTTCTTTGCCGCTAACTCGCAAGATCCGGAGAGGAGGCTCTTGATTCCTTGATCCTATTGCTATCGCACTACTACTTAAATTAAATCATATTATCTTGAGTTGTTTTTATTTTTTGGTGGCGTTCTTTATTTCTCTCGCATTGTCGTCGACAGTGCATTGTGAATTAAAAAAAATGGAGTGGTTCAAATTATTTATAGCTCATAGGTTCCGTATGCACTTTGTTTATTAGCGTTCGGAGAGAATGCCGAACTATGATGCATAAAAAAATCTTTTATTCACATTTTCTATGTAGTTTTGATTTAAATCTTTTTTGCTTTTTCTCTCTCATATGACCGTGATGTTGTAGGCCCGGCGGATTACCGAGTCGGGCTACGACTTCGACGCGGAAGGCCGCGACTTTGCGGGTGCGGGGACCTACATGGGCGCTGGCGAATGGTCGGACGGCGGCCGCGCACACATGCGCCCTAGAGATCGATCGAGCGCCTGTGGGTGCAGGCAGCACCTCCAGGAGCAGCAACAACCGGTCGCACGTCTAGGCCTGCCCTTCCCTACGAGGTCCACGAGGCCCATGGTGGTGCCCCCCCCCTCTCCTCTCAGCGGCGGCGAGCAGCTCATCGCCCACCTCGACGAGAACCATGGAGGCGGCGGTGAGCGGCGTTCAAGTCCTCTTCGACCATGGGCGGCGATCCGTGTCTCCAACTCGGCTTCCTCACGCCGGCAAAGAACATGGCCACCAATGCAAACTTAACGCGCAGTTTGTATGCATGTTGGTGGCTGGCCGTGCGGCATCTCGGCCGTGCGATGTAAAGCGCTCTCCATCCATGGGGTGGTTGTATGCATGGTGTGATAGTTTTGTATGCATGGGGTACTAATTCACAGTGGGTTCGTATGCATGGTACTAGTGGGAGGCAACAACGCAAGCATGTGCAATGGATTGTGATCATTTGATCCGTATGCACTTTGTTCTTCTATTAATTTTTATGCTTGTATGCACCTCCACCTTAATTTGTATGCAAGCATTTGCAATGGATTGTGACCATTTGATTCGTATGCACGGTTCTTCTATTAATTTTTTTATGCTCATATGCACCTCCATCTTAATTTGTATGCTTCATGTGTAATGGATTGTGATTATTTGATCTCAGATGCTTCATGTGTAATGGATTGTGATTGTTCTATACATGTGTAATGACATGTCCCTTTTTTTTGGTTTTCATGCATGCATGATGAAATGTATGCACGCTAGAACTGGTAATCTGGGGTTCCTTGATTAGCCATTTAGCTTTTATTTGGTTTGTATGCACTGTTATGTTATTTATAGGCCCCCTCCCAAAGTGAATGAGATTATTTGGTCCATATGCATTGTTCTTCTATTAATTTTTTTTTTAGGCTTGTATGCACCTACACCTTAATTTTTTGGAGGCTTCATAGATGATGGATCGTAATGTTTGACACATCTTCTATTTTTTTTCTTCATTCATATGCTTGCGGTGCGAAAGCGTGAAGGGGAGACGATGACGGCACGACGTTGGATGTGGCGCCCCTAGGCAAAGAAGCCGCGTCGACTCACCCCGACCGCCGGAGGGCCTTGGGGCGTGCGAGCCAAGGCGGCGATGTCGTGGTGGACCGACACAACTACGGGTGGTGGCGGGCGCGTAAGGAATGGCGAAAGCAAGTCATCCTCAACCTCAACGGGAACCATGGAGGCGCGGCGGCGGCGTTCAAGTCCTCTACGGCCACGGCGGCGTTTTACGGCGTCTTCAACCCGCTCCTCACGCCGCATGAGTGTTTTGTATGCATGTTATGTCGCAGTTTGTATGCATGTAGGAACTGCGGATTTCGCAGATGTTGCAATGTGGTTTGTATGCATGTAGGAACCGTGATTTCGCGCGGATGTTGTATGGTGTAATTGTTTGTATGCATGGTGTGATGGTTTTATAAGCACGGGTTACTAATTCATTGTGGTTTGTATGCATCCTCACACCATGGCGCCGTGTCGACTCTCCTTATACTAATTCATGCGTTTTTTGTATGCATTGTGTGATAAAATAATAACCTTTAGATTCTAAATATGCGTGTGTAAATAGGTTTGTATGCATGGTTAAACAGTAACTTGGTATGAGCACCTTTCATGTTACTTGTGCAACAGCACACAAGTTTCTATGCAATGCATCGTAGCACCAATTATTATATGCACCTTTGACCGCTGCTATATGAATCCAATTATATGCAATGAGTCATGATTCAAAATTTAAATTTTAGAGAAGATGTGTGAATGCGTGCAGCCTATGTCAGCCTGTGTGTCACCTATGTTAGCTTTGTTTCAACATATGTCACTGTGTCAATCGGCCTATGTCACCCCCCTTTGTGTCGACACAGTATCCGGTGGACCCGCCAGCTCATGGCGAAGTTTTTATGCATCATTAAAACTGGTCTAAATTCAATCAAACCACTAGTTTGTATGCATGGTCGCAACAAAAAATGTATGTATGCAATATGTGACTTGTGTAATGAGCCGCATATGGACTTGTCACACGGATACAAAATAGTAAAAAGTGGGCCTTTGTTACACGCCGCATATGGACATGTTACACGCCACATACAAAGTTTTTATTGTTAGAGTACAAAGTTTTACATTTAAGAGTATAAGGTTTTTATTGTTGGGTTATTTTTTAGTTTGAAAAAAGATCATGCCCCTATTAGGCAATGGGGTTTGGAATTTTTGTCTTTAAATAAAAAACGATTGCCCCCCCCCTATTAGGCGATGGGTTTTGGGTTATTTTTTTTTTTGAAAAAATATCATGCCCCCTATTAGGCAATGGGTTTTGAGTTAATTTTTCTTTTGAAAAAATATCATTCCCCTACTAGAAAATGCATATGTGTAATCACATACAATGCATAATTACGTATGCAATGGGTTTTAGGCTTTTTTTTTTTTGAAAGCTTGCCCCCTATTAGGCAATGATAGTTGGGTTATTTTTTTTTAGTTTGAAAAAGATCATGCCCCCTATTAGGCAATGGGGTTTGGAATTTGTCTTTAGATAAAAAGATTGCCCCCCTATTAGGGCGATGGGTTTTGGGTTATTTTTTTCTTTTTAAAAAAATATCATGCCCCTATTAGGCAATGGTTTTTGGGTTAATGTTTCTTTTGAAAAAATATCATGCCCCCTACTAGACAATGCATATGTGTAATCAGATACAAGGCATAATTACGTATGTAAAAAAAATATCATGCCCCCAATCATGTATAAATTTTTGAATTTTAAAATTTTTTGAAAAAATATTCAAAATGGAGCTTGAATCGCGTGCACAAAAGTGTCGAGTTCAATGGTGAAAACCGCTTTTGAATCCGATGCTTCGTTGAGGAATTATCGCGAAAAAACGGAAGAAATTCGAGTGGATGAGAGCATTTCAACTTTTGGAGGCGTTGTCGCGGAACGGAGTCATGATTCAAAATTCAAATTCTCGAGAAGACGATATGTCTCCATGTTATATGCATCCAGATGAGTGAATATATGCATCTCAACCACTAGTTTCTATGCAATATCGATGCCAAAACCTCTATATGCACGAGGACGAGTGAATATATGCATCCAATCTGCACTTATGTGGTACGATTCAAATTTTGAGATGACGAGAGCGCATATCATGTTGGTATGCACTCGCAAAAATTTTTATATGCATCCGGATCAGTGAATATATGCATCTCAACCACAAATTTCTATGCAATGCCGATGCCAAAACGTTTATATGCATCCGGACGAGTGAATATATGCATCTTAACCACTAATTTCTATGCAATGCAGACGCCAAAACGTTTATATGCATCCCGATTAGTGAATATATGCATCCAATCATGCAAAAATTTTGAATTTCAAAATTTTTGAAAAAAATATTCAAAATGGAGCTTGAATCGTGCACAAAAATGTCAGGAGTTCAATGGTGAAAACCGTTTTTGAATCTGATGCTTCGTTGAGGAATTATCGTGAAAAAAACGGAAGAAATTTGAGTGGATGCGCGCATGTCAGCATGTGTCGTGGTATGTCAGCCTGTGTCAGGTGGAACAGTCAGCTCGCGGGGAGGTTTGTATGCATCGGCAGAACTGGTTCAAATTCACTTAAACTACTGCTTCGTATGCATCGTCGCAACAAAAAAGTTCGTATGCATTTCCGACCTGGATTATATGCATCCAGTCTGCTTGGGCTGGGTGGTTGGGCTGGGTGGGCTTGTTTGGACCGCGTGGACCACCCACGTGCGAGCGCCTCCCAGCCTGGTGCGGACCGGACCAAGAACCTGGCTGCAGGCTTCCAATACCTATTGGAAGCTTTAGAGGCTCCCAATAGTATCACCCTATATATATATATATATATATATATATATATATATATATATATATAGGTATTTTATATATTATTACTACCGGTAGTGATTAATAATCACTACGAGTCCTAGTCACCGCCAAGCCCGACCGATGGGTGCCCTCGCGCCTATTCCGTTCAACCGAGCCGACCATGGGCGCTCCGTTCTTGTTTGGAGCTCCTATGCCACACCAAAACTAGCCCACTCACCCCGGTGATTCATTTCACGGTTTTTCCCGTCCCATCCGGCGCGGTTCTGGCGCGCCGTCGGCTCGACTAGAGCAACTCCAGGCGCCCTCCATGGCCCGCCGTGGCGCCCGCCGTCCGGCGTCCCTTCTCAAAAGCTGCGGCGGCCTGCCATTGTGTGGGCGCTCGCGCATCCCCATCTCGGCGGCGACCCGTGCCTTCCACTTTCGGTGGCGGCCTCGCCCCCCCCTTCGACCGTGTCCCCGTTGGGTTGGAATGGCGGCGCCCTCTCCCTCCAAAGCTTCATCTCCCACCGACGGCGGGCGAGTTGTTGGGGCCTTGGCGCGGCGCTTCGGCACCATCCGGCGGTGGGCGCTCACTTCCTCGCCCGGGCATGGTAGGGCGGGCGCCGGCGACCCTCTGTTTCGATCCACACGGTCTTTGCGAAGACGGGTCGCCCACCGGGCTGTCCTTCCACCTCTCCTCGACATCGGCACCGCCCTCTACGGCAGCAAAAAACCCACCTCCTCCACTGGCCGGGCGACTTCTTCAGCTTCCCATGCCTAATCTAATTGCGGGCGGGGGAGGTTGGCGGAGAAGACATCACTTGATCCGATCCTTGGCGCCGTTTTGGACCGACCGGTGGTGGATTCTACATCCGCGGCCGCTATGATGTAGCCGGTACCCACGCATCTGCAGCGGGTTTGTGCTACTTAGTTACAAGCTTTTACGTGGTTATTTATTGCACATTTTGCTTCGCTATTAATTTCGTAACTAATAAACAAGAGATCCGCTCTAAAACGAACAATTAACATGCACCAATTTTAGGTTCACGTAAACGAAACTTCCTAAAAAAAGAGGCGTGCAATTCAGAAGGCTTGACGTCTTTCAGCCAAGGGGACAGTAGTTGATCCGCTTTCATTCCTTGTGTTGTCCCGCTTAATATCGTAACTCAACATATTTTCAAAGGGTTGTAAGAACTCTTAACCCACGCACCATTTAATCAAGGTAATTTAAAGTGAAACTAAGGAAGTCTTTTACTTTGAAAAAAGTAGTTTCATTTTAGATAGTTGGAGTGGCTAATGTCGATATTATTTATGGGGCTTATAGATAGTACCAATGTGATGTCAATATGCATCAACTGTGGTGCGGGGGGTTGGTCGTAACATCCTAGGTAGTTTACTTGCAACTATTTATAAGGCCATTAAAAATAAAGAATGTTGCATTATTCATCGGCACAAACCACCGAAGTTGCGGGAGAGATTTTTCAATAGATTGTCGAAATAGATTGACAAAGTAAGATCATCTTATTTGGTATTTTCATGATTCAATTTTATTACAAATAAACTACATTACATTTAGTGTGCATATATGATATACTAGAAGAAACATCAAAACACAGTAGGTACAAAAAAGAAGTTGGAGCAAATGAAGTTGCGAGAGAGATTTTTCTAATAGATTGTCGAAATAGGTTGAAAAAGTATGATCATCGACCACCGACCGAATGAAGCCGCTCCTATATGCACCCGCCCCTATAGCCGTTCTCAATCCATCCCGCCGTCACCGACCATCAACTTTCCGAACCACTAACCTAGGTATGTTAAAATTTTTTTTCGATATATGCATTTTACACACGAGGCTTGGAATCTCAACTCATTTGAGTTAATTGACTATTGATAGGGGGATAGGACTGGATATGTCGCTGGCCTAGTTCTAACCAAATTTGTTTATCCTAGCTATACAATTTCATCTTTGTTGGATTTAGCTAGCAGTTCTTATTTTGCACAATTTTGGTTATGAGATTTGTCTTGAGATTGGTTGAAATGGCTCTTTGGTTGGAGTTATCTAGGACTATAGATGATAGTGATTCCAAATGTAGCACCTTGTTAGTGCGACGATGTCGTCGTTGTCTCCTATTAGTGATATTCAAGAACACTATAAAACAAGCACTATGCTCCTATAATATTATTTTTCATCAACTCAACTTCGTTTCCTAGTTGATCTGTTGCTTGCTCATAGCCTTGTTTGTTTTAGGCTTCCATTTTTCTTGAAACAAAATCAGCGTGTATCTCAGTATACTATAGTTCCTCGATCTTGCTAAAGACTTTGTTTGTATAGTCCCCGATCTTGCATAAAAATCCTAAATGAAAGGTCACTTTGGCCCCACGATCTCGAGTGATATGCCGCCCAAGAAGCTCCTTGATTCAATCGGGTCTTGATGGCAAAACGGGTTTCGAATCGTCTTGTATTAGCCGATTCACTCAAAGCTCAAAGCTCTAATGCCCAAGAGAGAGATGTGGAGGCCTCAAGTGGAGATGAGATTGCTGTCCAAAAAGTGCAAATTGAAGAAATTTCGAGAGGACAACAATGTCACCCAATTTTAGAAGACATCAAAGGCGGTGAAATCTCTCCGGCCAACACAAATGCCGATTGAGTCTATTGAGCAAGAGGAATCGGCCGAGGTCCCTCTTTGGAGCCTATCCATCAAGATGAAGGAAAGGAGAATGCTCATAAAGCTAGCGGAGGCAAAAAAGCATGACAAAGAAAAAGGCAATAGAAGACCGAAGCTTAGCTTCAAGAGCTTCTAGCTAAATATACAAAGATAGGGAAGCGAATCGATCAATAAAACCCAAGCAACAAAGTTGCCTCCCAAGCATAATCCTCAAAAACAACATTGGCAAAGAAAGGTGAATGTTCCATCGGGTTTTGAGCCACAATATGTGAAGTATGCAACTCCGAAACGCTTGGAAGAGTCATCTTACAAAGACCGATTTGATCAAAATCGGTCCGAGTCAATGCCAAAGAGAAGGTGGTAAAGCAAGTTTACCGCGTTGAAGTATGATGGACGTAAAAGAAGAATTCAGATCTAAATGTCACCATTGAAAAGCCGATTACATTGTTGAAAAAATCGGCTATTGATGGTAAACAAGTTGAAAATTCAGCCATTTATATTGCGGTACTAAATCTGAACAAAAGAATATAAAAGTACCTAAGAACAAGAAAGAATTGTCACTGTCACAATGAAGACAAAACCGACATGCTCAATCGGTTTACCAAGGTGGCAGAAAAAGAATTGCGTAAGCTCGGTCACGGAGAAAGCTAAGAGAAAGGGGCTTAGCATGGGTCCCAAAAGGAAGCATTAAAGATCGAAATGATGGTGATCAAGCAAGCGGTGCGGAGAAAAAGAATAGAAGAAAAAGATCTAAGACACAATCGCCAAGTTGGAGGTTTGCACCAAATCATCAAAATCATTGGTCATGGCATCATCCATTTTCTCTCGCTTTGTGCATATGTGGAATTCACCTCATGGTTTGCATGGTTATCCCTCATATTCTTATGTTGATCCTTGGTATGGGTCTTTATATTATTGGGGGTTGCCAAATTATCACGCTTATCAATGATCAAGAGCCGAAATATTTTTCGGTCATGCATATTCCTATGTGTGAATTAAAATGGCCGATACATAGTATCGCCCTTAGCCAATCGGACAACCGATACGATGGGCATTCGCGTTGTTTGGTTTTTTTTGTCTTGTTTTCGTGTTCGCACACTCTCACCTGAAAACAAGGGGCATATGTTGACACCCAAAATGGCATAGGCTAAAACCACCGCAAAATTCCGGACTTAGCCATATTTTGGAGGTCCAAGTCACCGCAAATTTCCGGACTTAGCCAAATTCTCGAGGAGGATCGAAAACGGGCTTTACGGAAGGTGACTGACTCACCGACCGGACTCATCGGGCGCCGTCCGGTCCAAATCCCGGCCGCTCGCGGCGCGTCCGGTCGGGTCACCGCCCGCGAAGAAGGCCGGGACACACCGACCGACGCGCCCGGCGTCCGGTCCATCGTCCGTCGGCGGCGTCCCGGTCGGGTCGCGCCCGCAGACCTCTCTCGCCAGACGCACCGACCGGGTGCGTCCGGGTGCGGCTATCAGTAGTAGCGTCCGGTCAGCCCGATCTCGGCCGATCCGAATCGTATCCAACTTCCGGTTTGTTTCCAAACTTGTTTGGTGCGATTTTTGGTGATTGGAAACGTCCTAGGACGCCTTCCTAAAAGGATAAGACCATCCTCCCTATATAATGAAGGGGTTCATGGCCGATTTGATCCCATCTACATCCAATCGACACAAACCAATCTACAAACCCTACTTTCTCTCTTCAACCTTCTACATGCTGTTTCATCGCTTGATCCGACGACCAAGGATGGCGCCCTAGGCTTGCCGGCCAACCTAGGGCAACCCGACGACGCCCTTGCCGACGACGGGGTCCCTCCCGGGCGAGCTTCGGCGGCTTCTTTTTGCTAGTTTGCTCGAAACTAGCCGTTCTTCGTCCACGTAAGCACGATTGTTATCCTTTGCCGGTTTGTTTGTAAACTCGCCGCTCTTCACCGCGAAAAGTGTGTTGATTATCCTGCTGTAATCTCCGGGTCCGTCCGTGACCTTCGAAAGTGTGTTGGTGCGAACTCTATTTGCGTCAACATACTTTTTTTTTCACCAAAAGTATGTTGTTTTTGAGGATTATGCTTGGGAGGCAACTTTGTTGCTTGGGTTTTTTTCAGTCGATTCGCTTCCCTATCTTTGTATATTTAGCTAGAAGCTCTTCGAAGCTAAGCTTCGGGTCTTCTATTGCCTTTTTCTTTGTCATGCTTTTTGCCTCCGCTAGCTTTATGAGCATTCTCCTTTCCTTCATCTTGATGGATAGGCTCCAAAGAGGGACCTCCAAATTATTCCTCTTGCTCAATAGACTCAATCGGCATTTGTGTTGGCCGGAGAGATTTCACCGCCCCCAAGAGTCTTCTAAAATTGGAGTGACATTGTTGTCCTCCTCAAATTTCTTCAATTTGCACTTTTTGGACAGCAATCTCATCTCCACTTGAGGCCTCCACATCTCTCTCTTGGGCATTAGAGCTTTGAGCTTTGAGTGAATCGGCTAATACAAGACGATTCGAAACCCGTTTGTTATCAAGACCGATTGAATCCAATCGGTCTATTTGTTGAGCTTCAGAAAATTTCAATCGGCCTTTATCAATAGCCGATTGGATCACACGACGAAACAAATTGCAGTCACAAGTATTATGATCATAAGAATTATGCCACTTGCAATATGTAAGCTCTTCTAAATTTTTAATTGATGGCAAAGCATTGTGATCATTGATTCTAATAAGATTATTCTTGAGCAAAATATCAAAGACATGATCACAAAAAGTAAAGTCAAAGTCAGATTTTAATTTATCAAGCCGATTCTTTTGGAGTCGGGCTTCAAAAGCTAGGCAAACGAAAAGATCGATTTATCACCAATCCATTCGACCACAACTTTACAATTGCTCTTTTGAGGGTCAGTAGCTTTGACAAACTAGAATTATCGGCCTTACCATACGACATATAATGTGTTGGCCGATAGAATCTGAATTTATTTTATTATCAACAAATAAATTGCCATTATCAATCGGTCTAATACAACTACTTCCAATGATATCTCCAATAGCCGCGGTAAACCGAAATAGTATGACCGCATTGGAATTTAAGCAAAATATTTGTGTTTTGTACCTTGTTGATCATGTCGGAGAGATGAACATCCTTGACTTGAATAATGTGGTTTTTCACCTCCAAGGAATGATCAACATCAAGTGCCGAATCATCCAAAGACACATCGGCCAAATGCAGGAACCGAAGAAGCCAACTCAAATTTCGACCGACATCTGCTCCATTGTCCTCAATACCAAGAGCAACAAATGAGAATCGCCCCGGCCAATTGGACAACCGCCTAGCCGATTCAAGGTACGCGGCGGGAATAATCGGCTTGTCCGATCAAGAGTCGGTTTAGTCGATTTGTGGGCAAGCCGTAGTGGCAGTTTACCTAGCCGATTTGGAAATCGGCTTAGTTGATTTGTGGGTAGGTGAGCAGCCCTTCCCTTGTGTTTGTAGGGGTTTCATCTCCATCAATAATATAATAATCACTAGATAAGCACACAACCCCTTTAGCTCCCTGAAAAGTTAAGTATAGCATGTTTTACGACGCTTTTCACGCTTTTTTACAGAACAAGACTTGCCTTTTGAGTGTCTAGTATCCCACTTTTTGGCCGATGTCTTAATTGTAATCGGCCTTTTTCAGTGGTCTCTTCAAAATGTACAATGAATAACTCGCTAATATAGTCCATGACCGAACACTATTTTTGGGTAAAGATATAAACCATGTAAAAGCAACGCCAAGAAGGGATAAAGGAAAATTTCGCACTCTCATATAGTCTTCCTCACCAAAGAAAACCCAACCGTGAAAGATATATACCAATATGTTCCCCAAAGGTCATATCATCTTCACCACTAAATTTAGAGAAATTAGGTACACACCAACCATTGGGAGAATTTACGTGATCAATGGCTAATATGTATGGCCTACAATAAGTGGGCACCTTCCATTTAGAAGAACTGTGTGGATTCGTAACATGTGCTAAATTTTTTCTTGAATTCGCCAGCGTGTAGATGAAGCCGAATCATAAGTTTTAGCACTTGAATGCCTTTGCTGAAATTTCACTAATTCGCTATGGTTAGGAGTAACATACTGGTTTGAATTGTGAGCATTATCATTAACATGCCTTGCTGAGTTTCCATTAATTCGGCTTTAAGTTAGGAGTAACATAAGAAGCCGAATTATGAGAGTAAGCATTGGCATAAGTTGCTGAATTCGAGAGTAATTGGCAAAATATTTACCATCATTGCAGCCCATTCTCTCATTCATCACCGTCTCGTGGGCGTAACCACATATTGAGAGCTTACGGTCGATAAATTTGATTTACATGTTGTGTACTCGTTAGTAACATGAAAATCAAATGAACTTTTAGCAAGCATCGCTCTTGATTATAACATAAACTATAATTATTAGCCGATGCAATATATCTATCATTATCATAACTAGCAATACCAACATGAGAATTTATGTCACTTGCAAAATAATTATTATAATTATCATATGAATTTGCAAGCTGTACCTTTGGGATAATCAGAAGCAAGCTGAATTTGTACTGATATGTATCCATCTTAGCTTGGAACGCTGATTTCAAAAAGCAGCTAGCAACGCAATGGGGAGCGAAGCTTCTCCTTATTTGATCTTCCCCGATAATTACAAAACCTTCCGTATGCGATTGACGTTATGCTTGATTGATTTATCGAAATAAATACAATCGGCCGTGGAGGCCGATCGATGCAAATGCGATCACGTGAAACAAATAATAGATCAGTTATGAATATGGCTAGGTAGAGAAATTCGGCCGCAAAGTAGAGCCGAAGCAATCGTTCCCAAATGAGTCGCCAAAAAGTATGTTGTTTTTGAGGATTATGCTTGGGAGGCAACTTTGTTGCTTGGGTTTTTTTCAAATGATTCGCTTCCCTATCTTTGTATATTTAGCTAGAAGCTCTTCGAAGCTAAGCTTCGGTCTTCTATTGCCTTTTTTCTTTGTCATGCTTTTTGCCTCCGCTAGCTTTATGAGCATTCTCCTTTCCTTCATCTTGATGGATAGGCTCCAAAGAGGGACCTCCACCCATTCCTCTTGCTCAATAGACTCAATCGGCATTTGTGTTGGCCGGAGAGATTTCACCGCCCCCCAAGTGTCTTCTAAAATTGGAGTGACATTGTTGTCCTCTCAAATTTCTTCAATTTGCACTTTTTTGGACAGCAATCTCATCTCCACTTGAGGCCTCCACATCTCTCTCTTGGGCATTAGAGCTTTGAGCTTTTTGAGTGAATCGGCTAATACAAGACGATTCAAAACCTCGTTTGTTATCAAGACCGATTGAATCCAATCGGTCTATTTATTGAGCTTCGAAAATTTCAATCGCCTTTATCAATAGCCGATTGGATCACACGACGAAACAAATTGCGCTACAAGTATTATGATCATAAGAATTATGCCACTTGCAATATGTAAGCTCTTCTAAATTTTAATTGATGGCAAAGCATTGTGATCATTGATTCTAATAAGATTATTCTGAGCAAAATATCAAAGACATGATCACAAAAAGTAAAGTCAAAGCTGTATTTTAATTTATCGTCGATTCTTTTATGGAGTCGGCTTCAAAAGCTAGGCAAACGAAAAGATCAGATTTATCACCAATCCATTCGCCACAACTTTACAATTGCTCTTTGAGGGTCAGTAGCTTTGACAAACTAGAATTATCGGCCTTACCATACGACATAATGTGTTGGCCGATAGAATCTGAATTTATTTTATTATCAACAAATAAATTGCCATTATCAATCGGTCCTAATACAACTACTTCCAATGATATCTCCAATAGCCGCAAAACCTAAATAGTATGACCGTATTGGAATTTAAGCAAAATATTTGTGTTTTGTACCTTGTTGATCATGTCGAGAGATGAACATCCTTGACTTGAATAATGTGGTTTTTCACCTCCAAGGAATGATCAACATCAAGTGCCAATCATCCAAAGACACATCGGGCCGCAGGGAACCGAAGAAGCCAAATCACCGACCGACATCTGCTCCATTGTCCTCAATACCAAGAGCAACAGCGAGAATCGCCCCGCTAATTGGACAACCGCCTAGCCGATTCAAGGTAATGCGTGGCGGGAATAATCAGCTTTGTCCGATCAAGAGAGTCGGCTTAGTCGACCGTGGGCAGCCAGTAGTGGCGGTCGACCTAGCCGATTTTGGAAATCGGCTTAGTTGATCGTGGGTAGGTGAGCAGCCCTTCCCTTGTGTTTGTAGGGGTTTCATCTACATCCAATCGACACAAACCAATCTACAAACCCTACTTTCTCTCTTCAACCTTCTACATGCTGTTCATCGCTTGATCCGACGACCAAGGATGGCGCCCTAGGCTTGCCGGCCAACCTAGGGCAACCCGACGACGCCCTTGCCCCTCGACGGGGTCCCTCAGGGAGGGCGAGCTTCGGCGGCTTCTTTGCTAGTTTGCTCGGAAACTAGCCGCTCTTAAATCCACGTAAGCACGATTGTTATCCTTTGCCGGTTTGCTTGTAAACTCGCCGCTCTTCACCGGAAAGTGTGTTGATTATCCTCGCTGTAATCTCCGGTCCGTCGCGTGACCTTCGAAAGGTGTGTTGGTGCGAACTCTAATTTGGCGCCAACATACTTTTTGGCGAATCATTTGAAGAGCTTATATATTGCAAGTTGTTAAATTCGCTTTGATCGTGAATACCTCATAGCGTTGCAATGTATTCCACGCATTTTTGGCGGTTTCTATTTCTCCGTCCGGCCCCGCCTCGTCTCCTCACCCTATCCTCAGCCGGGCGCCCTCACCATCCGGCCGGGCCGCGACCTCACCCCGCCCCTCACACCGACGAGCCCCCATCTCGATGCTGCGGCGTGCCTTCCTCATCCGACGGGTAAAAGTGTCGAGCTTTAAGCCATATCGACGACGCCCGCGCGCGTGGCCCCGACCGGATCGATGGTGGAGAGGGCTTTGAGGTTCCGGTAGTGTACAATCCGCTGAGCACGCCCTTTTTATTTTCTAGATGGCCATGGATGATGGGGCTACGACCGCACATGGATGTGCATCTACGTGTCGCTGCCCCCTCTTTTTTCTCCCCCGATTCTAAATCTGCATGGTAATTGAAGAATTCATGTTTTTTTTTTTTGTTTCAATGTTGTTTTCTCCCCTTTCACCTGCCAAGCAAATGGATCCTAAGTCCGCTTTGGACCTCCTTCACCATGTTTCCGTGAAGTAAATAAATATTTGTGGATTCTCGTGATGATCCAAAGATCCAATCGACCGCAACTAGACACTATTGCCAATGCTATGGAGAAATGAGATCGATCCGTCGATCACGTGAGTAATTTCTTGTTTTTTCTCGTTGATTATTAGAATATTCAATCTTGTTTTTTTTCGAAAGTGAATGAATATTGTGATTAATGGATACATCGCGTGCAGTGAATGAATATTGTGGTTTCAAGGTCCGAGAGATGCCGCCGGAACCTTCCAAGATCAAAGAAACGAGCATAGTTGGGATCTGAAAGGGCGGAGGTACCGAGGACGCCAAATGACCCGCACTACCCGCTCGCTTGTCTCGCCGCTCACCGAGAATCTTCTATACCGGGTTGGTATGCCACCGCCACCGTGATCATCTTACCGGCCCGCCTCCATTCTTCCCCTCGATTGCTTTTGATTGAAGTGAGCATTGTTGCCGCTACTACTAGGTTATATAAAAGAATCACCGTATAATGCTCTTGTTCATGGACTATTTTGGTCATGTTTTTTCTCCTTCTCTAATTTGAACTTCATTGAATTGTAGTAAGCGTTAGCATGTACATCATGCGTAGAATTATCATTACATATGAATAGTTAATTTATTGGTGCTCGAGTTTTTTTCCTGAAATGGCTAATTACATCCGATGAATAGTTAATTCCAAAGAAGAAATCGCTTCTTGTGCAAACACAAGTGGACAACAACACATCAAGAGCTTTTGTTTTTCCATCGTAGCAAATGTATCGTAGCTAAGCATCAATTCACTTTTTAGTGAAATGTGCCTTCATGATAGTCTATGTAGCTTGTCGCTAACTAATATCTCATAGGTCCTCAGTAGTTTGGATTGGCATTACCAATGTATTGAAATCGACCATATTAAAAGATAAAACCATCTAAAATGCTGTTAGAAATGTATGGTTAAATCCTTATTAAATATTTTTATGCCATGAAGTGATGATCAAAACATGGCTATTAAGAGAAATATATTTGTTGCAATTTGAACTGAATTTCATTTTTGTTTTGCAAATGCCGGTATATGCGTGTATGCACACTCTCGCTTTGAGGCTCGGCGGCTGTAGGCTCTGTTGAGATGGCCCTTTTCCATTATCCGGATGGCCATGGATGGCGAGGCTACGATCTACACATGGATCATGGATGTGCATTTGCGTGTCAAGGCCCCTCCCTTTCTCCCTTGATTCTCGATCCGCACGGCAATTGAAGAATTCATCTTTACTAATTTTCTCAGATTCATGGCACTTCCGCATTCATCGGCCATTGCGCTTATCATATATATATTATCAATGGCGTAAAAAACCACCAAGTGAAGAACAAATAGTGCAATCAGATATTGATGTTTTAGGAATTATGCTCCATTAAAATTTTAGAGAAAGAACAGTTTGTCCTTTTCGCTCAAAAATGCTATCCTTGGTGTTAATTATTTGTTTTGTGTTCAAGCCGTTGGTTTTCATTAACACCGATAGCCTTTTCATCCGTATTTAATGATGCACATCACATATGTGGTCTTAGCCTATTTGTCGAAGCATGTATTTTCTTGTGCCTCTGTTTTTCGTCCACTAAAATTGCAGCCACCAATCAATGATATTTGTGTGATTAAAATTAACTGAAAGTTAATTTGCATCTTCCAATTCGCCTAGAGGTTGCTCTTAACCAAATTGGATTTATCTTTCAGATTCACTTTGAAGATATTGTAGGTAATTTCAACTTACCTAGCCGCTTCACCTCACGAATCAAACTGTATGCTCATTGGATTTCGAAGTTAAGCAAATTGATTATTCCTGTCCAAAAATTAGGTTCAAGTAATTTTTGCTCATCGAAATGCTTTCAGGTCCTTCCTCACCAGCGGTGCTTGACCAAGCAAGATCCCGGCGACGCAAAACACAATCTTTTCTTATCTTCTTTTTGATTTAGATTAGCCTAATTTCAGGATTGTCATGTAGATTATGAATTTCGTGGCTGGTTTGCAAGTAGTTTAGTGTTTCTTTATCCAAATTTCAAAGAAGATCCTTTTGAGATCACAAAGATGTTCCCATTTCTGTTTTTCCAAATACTCATGTATATGGGGCTTAACATTCCAAAGGTTTTCTCTCAACATTATGCAACAAAGAAACTATATCCGATATCTTCCTTGGTAGAATGGGTTAAGATAAATGTTGCTATGAATTCTATTTGTAAACCGATCATTGAGTCTTTAGAGTTCAAGTTTAGCGTGTCTAAATGTTATTTGAGTTCATGCAAGGCCAAAATGTTAATTCTGTAATTTTGGTCATTGTATCCGATGTGAAAATGGAATCAATGCTCGTCAGGGCTTCTAAAAATTCAAGGTAACAGAACCGCAAGAATAGGAAATGTTATAAATAATTCTCGAGCTTAGTTTTGTCATGCAAATATAATAGTTAGGCTTTTTAATAATTCAAACAGCCTTCTCATTTCCAATTTCTCCAATTTTGATTTATCTTGTTTGTTCTTTTTTTCGTGGTTTGACTACAGCTCATTTCTTTCTCTATGCATTGCCAATTTCTAGAAGCCATGTGTAGGGCTATGGTTGACTTGTTGTTGTTTGGCGACAAGTTTTTGAAACATAGGTGTGTAATCTATATGCTCTATGTTCTTGTATATAAGATTTTTCCTTTTTTCCCCTTATTTATACAATTTGTGGTATATAGTGGCCATCAAAGCATGCATGCATTTCATCCGATGAATAACACAAGAATACATGTGGGCTTTGCCTTTTTGCAAACTTAAGATTCGTAACCACAACACCGCCTATTTTAATGAGGTGAACATATTTTCTACACATACAATTTGTCAATGATTTCTTTCCCATCTATTCACATGCAAAGCAGGTCAAGAATTGGTGAATCCATCATTAGTGTCATGCTACTTGATGCTATTGCTACCGCTACCTTAGAGAGTGCAAAATGTATCCGCCGGATGTTTATCGCACCCAAGCTAGCCATGGAGGTCGAATTGTTGCCGCTTTTGTTGTAAAATAAAAAAACGGTGTGCTACTTTAGTGCATTCATGTATTAGTTTCATATATGGTGTTATGATCACAAAATTCTGTATTTTTAGTTGTGAATTTGAGCTTTTCGCTTTATCACGGTATAAAAAAGATGAGTTTTAACAATTACGAATGCCATTATTTGTGACATGAAAATAAATTATACTAGATGCTAATTCGCTTTCGACATCAAATCTTTTGACGACACACTTTTCGCACTATCAAATGTTCGGTCATTTCCTAATGTTTGGCGAAAAGAACAAAAAATCTAGAAAAAGAATATGGCAAAAGTTGCCTGAAATCACGGACATAGTTGCCTAGCATAAAAAATGGCAATAGAAAGATATCGGCTACAAAAAAAAAAATTCGACGGAGAATAAATGAAATTCCCGCAAAAGACACGCATTATAAGAAAAAAAAAATCACCGAAAAAAAAAGGCCGGAAACTGACCACGCAAAGGACAAAAGTATTTGAGGAGCCACCGCTATCGGGCCAAGCACGTTATGTCACGGGCACTGGATCGCCGCTGGTGGTTCGTGCGAGGGCTCGTAGTGATTAATAATCACTACCCAGGTACTACTTTTTAGCGCAGTTCTATATATATATATATATATATATATATATATATATATATATATATATATATATATATATATATATATATATATATATAATGCGTTGCCACACACTTCAACACCGTCTCTCTCTCTCGTGGTGGCGGCACACCACGGGGGGGGGGCAGCGGAGGAGCGCGACGCACGGGACGGCAAAAGGCGGTTTGTGCTCCGCTATATCGAGCTCTCCTCCTTTGTCACCGCTCCTCTCCGGCATTATATTATATTGGTGCTTGTGCTTTTCGTGACGAGCGACGCAAGAAGGGTGGACACGTGCTCGCCCGCCATCTTCGCGGTCGAGGCATGCCCGCCAAATCGCAGGGGATTTCACCGCATGGCTAGGGTCGCGTGCTTTGCCAAATCGCAGGGATCGCCGCAGACGGTGGTCGCCGATCTCCGAACCGTAGGTGAGCAAACCTAGCTACAGACGCTTCTAATTTCTTATTTTTAAGAAAAGGGAATATATTAAGATCCCAGCTTCTGTGTGATAGAGCCAACCAATTTATAAGAAATCAAGTATAATTCGCAATTACGAAGCAATCACGCCTACACTTGAGTCCATATAAACCCCTAGATTCGAAATCTCCGAAAGTGATTTCAAACTCATCAACAACACAACAAGGATCGTTGAGCTTAGTAGTTCAAATCCGCAGTATCTTAAACCAAATTCAATATATATATTAATCAGAGTGCGATGTACACATTTATTTACAAAGTAATTCAGAGTGCGGAAGCAATAGCTTTCGAAAGCAAGATAGTTATACCGCGGAAATAAAATAAGATAGTGCCATCATGGTGTCAACCCTAAAGTAGCATAAGACAGGGAAATATGGAGATTGCCATGCCCTAGGCATTATTCTTCAACCACAACGCATCACAACTGGATCGAATCATGCTAGACGGAGTCACCGCAACATCGAATTAACCCGTGAGTACTCAATTGTACTCGCAAGACTTACCAGCCTTAAAACCGTAAAATAAGGAAAAGACTCCAAGGATCATGCTTGGCTTTATCCGAGTCGGGCCGACTCACGCTTAATTTCGTAAAAATAAGGTTGATTAGTGAGCCTACACATACTACTTGAATTCTTTTCAAGTTAAAAGGTTATTTATTGTATACATAACCATAGATCCTGTATAGTCAAGGTTAAAGGCATATGCTCAAGAAAATAAATAACAAAGATAAGTAACTTGATCGTAATTATATTTGTCGCAACATGATAATAACATATATTGTAGTGATTAAGACTACATTGCCGTGGAAGCATCCCGGTTCTCACTAACCGGAGAGATGGCGATTCGAATCGATTTGCAAACCAGCTGGCGAATACCCTGACACAAACCAGGTCTACTTTGCAAGGGCAGACCCGATCACTCCCAACGCGTTACGGACGCAAAGTCTCTGGTCTTGCCGGCTACCCTCCTTCTCGAGCACCCAAGTGAGCGTAAAGCAACGAGTACGACCCCTTTGTGCGATCTTCTTGTGCCCGATTAACCACACCAACCATCACCAAAGGAGGAGCGATAAAGCGAGCATGGCCGCCCCTAACATTCCCACGAGCCTTCGGGTGGCTCACGACCGGCGGAGCCTACTAAATGCCGTGTACGCTCAACTTTCGACCACGGCCCGACAAAGTATGAGTCCTTAAACGATCGATGGAAAGACCACAAGTTCCATCCAATCTAACATGTTTTAATTTAATGTGTTCTCGCCAGCAGCTTGACAATCACCCATGTGATTGTTCACAACATTTCCTCAAGTGACCTAATCACCGGCTTCATGCAATCACGATATCGAGCATTAACCTAGACCTCTATATAGGATAAGGCAACTTTCAACAAGGATCATAATGCATCAACGGTTTCAACCATTTCCCTAAACTTAATGCAGGAAACATATAAAAAGACTTAAGTCAATTTAATTGGAAGAATTAGAAAGGGCGTAATGCTCGGGCTTGCCTCGCAGAACGCTGTCGGAACGCGTTCCCACACTCGCCGCCCCGCCGGTCGACCCTTCGCCTCTCCCGCGTGACTCCTCCCGACTGCACTCCCACCTGAAACAGCTCCCTTGGCTCCTCGATCAGCTCCTCCGTAACTTCCCGATCCTCGAGATGATGCATATGATGGAGAAAAGATATAATTACTATAACATGAATATTAACTTGCAATGAGTAACAATATGTATGATGGATGGATGCTTCATGATGCAAGCTATTAGTAAGTGCATATCTCTTCTGCAGAAACATAACTTAATCTACACAAGAAACACTAACAAGCTACATCAAGCAACACCTTATCTCTCTAACAACAAGAAATGGCAGCTAGACATGCTGTCACTAAAACAGTCACACAGGGAGTTCTACAACCCAAATTCAGTGAACTAGGACTCTATGGAAAGCTAACAAAATTTCCTACAAAAACATTCCACATTGTCCAGAGCTGAATCTGAACCTATCAGCCTCGAAATTGGGAAAAACAGAGGCTCTGTTTTCAGCCCAAACATCACATACAACCTCCATAACTCACAAACTATTCATGCAAATTATCTCAAACTTAACCAGCAAGTAAATCAAGTAATTATCTACCAAATAAACCTACTGGACATGTCAAAAAGATAATTTCAAGCACATGAAATGACATACCCTAGCAAACACTACACTTGCACCCTATAATTAAATAAAATGCTAGAACAAGAAAATGTCAAAACTACTAAGCTGACCAAACCAAGCTTACTAACAGATCATATGCATGCTAGGAACACATAATAAAAATACTATTACACATCATCTTCATATAAACATATATTTCTAGCCTATTTTCCATGCACCATAAATATGATAAATACACAACTACTTCAGAAAATTCTACAAAATTTACCAGAGCATCTTACTGGAATATAACAGCTACCATAAAAATCTCATGGCAAGATCATGCTCATACAGTCCTACACAAAAAATGACAAGTTTACACTAAACCTCCGGGCATGAAAATACTTTTGTACTATGAAAAGTGTCGACAACAGATTTCTGAGAGAATGAAAAGCTACTGAAACCTATCAAGAACCACCACACCAAGTTTTACATCCAAAACCCTAGTATTCATTTTTCTATGAATTTCTAAAGATCACATAGCAAAAAGCACATAAATAGGAAATCACATTTCTTCTACAGAACATACCATGCATGGTATTTTTCCTAGACTCTACTCACAAAAACAAGCACTTTTTGTACAGAAAGCATATTTTTATCTTGCACCAATTAAAAGATATGATTTTCCTCAATTTCCATGCATTTCTAGCCATAAATAAAACTCTATATAAAAGTTCTCAGAAAATAGGATGTCATAATTTTATACTGTAGCCTATCTTCTAACAAGCATGGCAAAATTTGTTTCACTCAAAATGGACTCAAAATGACCAAGATATGAATTTCTAAAGCATTTCATTCAAATGAAAAACGTAAAAAGAAAAAGAAAAGGAAAATCGGGCGGGCCCGCGTGTCAGTATTACGTAAACAGGGCGCGCGGCGGGCGGTGCGGGCGGATCTTCGCCGGCGGTGAGTTTCCCCCGACGACCAAAGGGCATCTACGGCTTCCTCTCGACAAGAGCTATCGATCCATAGCATTTTCCCAAAAGAAATCGACTCTAGCGCGGACCTACGGCGAAATGGGCGGCGCTGACGGGCGGCGATCTGCCAGGCCCGGGTGGCGCTGACGGACGAAACTTTCAAGACCCGCTTCTCGACTCCTCTGACTCAACTAAGACATGCAAACAACCTAGAAGCTTAACGGGCGCTAACGACGGCGAACGACCTAACTCGCTACGCGGCGCCACGGGCATCCGCTGCCGGCGACGACGCGCTCCCCGGGCGAACGACGGCCACTCTCACTCAACCATCTAGCTCAGACCTCAAGCACCCTAGGCGATCCTAGAACATGAAAAACGACCTAAACTCGATCTACGAAGTCAGCGCGTGAGCTTGCCCTGCAACGGGCGTTATGGCGCCGTCGGGCGGACGCGGCGGCGCCGCGGATTAGGTTCGAAACCTCGGTTTTACCTCAAATCGACGACGTTTTAGGTAGAGCAGCTCATGGCGACGCTTAGGGATTCGGTTTGGGGTGGATTGGCGTAACGGCGACGGCGGAACGCCGCGGGCGGAGCTTGCGACGCGGAGCGGCCGGGCGGGCGCGCGCTGCCAGCGCCGAAAAGGAGTGGATGGCGGCGGCTCGAGTGCGGCTAGGGTTAGGACAGGGCGTGGGACGCGGTTTTTTAAGGCGTATGGGCAAGCCGGATGCGCCGTCCGAGCCGCACATCGGGCGGCGCGCTGCGGTGGCCACGCCGCCCGGCATACCGTCGGCCGGCGGCTACCGATACCCCTACTTTTTCTGAACCAGCGACTGTTTTTGGCCTGTGCCTTGAGATCCATGCAGAATTTGGAAAAAAGTCAAAACATCAACTTTGTAGAGAATTTCATAAGCTACAAAACACTCAATATGAACTTTTTCTAATTCGGCCTAGATTTGAAACTAAAATTAAAAACAGCAAGGTCAAACTAAACTAGTCAAAACAGAGTTTGAATTTGACTCAAATTTGACCCAAACTGTTGGGCACTATTTGAACCCCTTTCCAAATCTTTTTCACAAGAAACTTATAAAAGATCATTTGCTCTACATAAAAAGTACTTCATTTCATCTATAGAAACTTTTTGCTAGAAACACTTTCTATCAAGCACTTTTGAAATGAGTTTCAAAATGGGTCAAAGAGGTTTGACACTCTAGGGCTATTTTATAAAAAAAAAAAAAATTTAAATTGAAACACAAGCTCAAACATGGTCCTAAATTATGTCAAAAAATATATCTAGGCAAAATCTAGGTCCAAAACATCATTATAGCAAGGATCCTATAGTAGCTAGATCAATCAAGCATGAAATGAAAGCAACTCAAATTAAATGCTATTATCACTTGCTCATGCATGAAATGATGATGATGCTATGCAAATGATCATGCTTTCAAGATGCTTAACACCTAGGGTGTTACAT
>JADLZK010004994.1:0-108135 GCA_015847255.1 Hyparrhenia diplandra | reverse complement strand
ACAGTATCATGTCAATGGAAGGGCAAGCAGCAGCCGCCGGCAAGCTCAATGTGGTGCTGTTCCCATGGCTAGCGTTCGGCCACATGATCCCGTACATGGAGCTGCCAAGCGCCTGGCGGCAAGGGGCCACGCCGTCACCTTCCTCTCCACGCCGAGGAACGTCGCCAGGCTGCCGCCCGTGCCGGCCGAACTGTCGCCCCGCGTGCGACTCCGTGGCGTTGCCCCCGCCTGTCGTGGAGGGCCTGCCTGAGGGCGCCGAGTCCACGGCCGACATGCCACCGGAGAAGCAGGAGCTTCTCAAGAAGGCGCTCGACGGCCTCGCCGCCCGTTCGAGGCGTTCCTCGCGGACGCCGTCGCCGACGGCATTCGGAGGCCCGACTGATCATCATGGACTTCAGCCACCACTGGGTCCCTGCGATCGCCGAGGCGCATGGGGTGCCGTGCGCCATGTTCCTAATCGTGCAGGCGGCCTGATCGCGTTTCTGGGGCCGCGGTCGGCGAACGCCGCGCACCCGCGCACGACGGCGGCGGACTTCACCGTGCCGCCACGGTGGCTGCTGTCGTTCCCACCTGCCATCGGTACCGCCGCCACGAGGCCGACTGGATCCTCCCCGCGTTCCAGCCCAACGTGTCCGTGTCCGACATCGGCCGCATGTGGCAGGCAATGGATGGCAGCCGCCCCATCATGTATCGCAGCTGCGAGGAGATCGACGTGCCCGGGGTGTTCGCCGTCCTCACCGATCTCTTCCAACAGCCGGCCGTCCCTGCCGGGGTCTTGCTGCAGCCTGTACTTGACGACGACGACTCGATATCAGTGTGTCAGAGGCACGTCCCGAGGTCCTTCAATGGCTGGACAAACAGGCACCCAAGTCTGTCATCTACGTCGCACTGGGGAGCGAGGCGCCGCTGACCGCCAAGACCTCCATGAGCTCGCGCTGGGCCTTGAGCTCGCCGGCGTCCGCTTCCTGTGGGCTTTTCCGCAAGCCGGCTGGCATAGTGCACCCCGGCAGCGACGACGGGGCGAGCTGCTGCCGGCCGGGTTCGAGGACCGGACGGCGGGGCGCGGCCTGGTGTGGCCCGGGTGGTGCCCCAGGTGCGGGTGCTCGCGCACGCCGCGGTGGGCGCGTTTCGACGCACTGCGGTTGGGGCCCACCATCGAGGGCCTCGTGTTCGGGCACCCGCTGGTGATGCTCCCGTTCGTTGTCGACCAAGCCTCATCGCGCGGGCGATGGCGGTGCGCGGCGTCGGCGTGGAGGTGGCAGGACGAGAGCGACGGCTCGTTCGACAGAGACGGCGTCGCGGGAGGCGGTGCAACGTGTCGTGATGGAAGAAGACGGCAAGGTGTTCGCGAGCAACGCCATGAAGCTGCAGAGAGCTCTTTGGCGATCAGCGACGGCAGGATCAGTACATGGACGACGTTGTAGGCTACCTACACTGTACAAGGGTCAGGGTAGGCAACTACACTTCCTGACTGTGTGTCTATTCTAGATCATTAAGCTTTTCACGAATTGTAATCTAATTACGGTTGGAAATAAGCTTTGCATTGCATTGCAAAGACGACTTGCTTTCTGTTGGAAATAAGCTCTGCATTATAAACTTACGAGTATTGAATAGTATATTTGATTACAAATCATATTTACATCAAATTTGTGTCACAATAGCTAAAAAATTCTTGCTCAAAGATTTGTAAAGTTTGAACTTGATATATTCATAAACGCCTTAAGTTTGCACACGTTAAGATAATTCCCGTTGGAAATGAGCGTTGGAAAGACAACTCAGCTTTAAAATATTTGATCAATAATTTAGCTTACAATTTATTAAATTTTATAATACAAAATTGATATGGTTAGATTTAGAGTTAAATGCAAAACAAACATGCAATTCTCGCTTATCGAGGAGAGTCAAATAATTTGAACTTTGACCGAAATTATGTAAAAGATATTAAAGTTCTTGATACGAAATACTCCCTCCAGTTGATTTGTTATTAGAAGTCGTTTAAGACAAATGACACGGTCTCCAAACGCAACTTTGACCTTTTGTTATTATAAAATATTTATGGAAATTTGACATATGTATACTTTTATCAAATTATTTTTGAAGACAAATCTACTCATGTAATTTTCATATTTACAAACTCAACAACTTAAATGTTATTGAGGATTTATATTCCTAATGTTTGACCCAAACCTTGTCCAAAACGACTTCTAATAACAACCCGAGGGAATAAGTACTATTTTGATGAAAATATGATTTCATAATACATTTTTTCTATAGACATAATGCTAATACTATTACTACGAATCTTAGTAAAGCTTGAACAAAAATATTGAGGCCTAACTGCGGGTGGTGGTTTTAATTTTTCGGCTTCATCTACTTCTGTCTAATTCATTTCTAGATGAGGGGCAAAAAAAACTATAGTGTACAAGACTTGTTACAAACTAAAGCCGTTTTTAAAGTAGAAATCCTCCCAAACAAGACCGTAATCTGTGTCGAATCATTTACAACGTGATTTGTTTTGTGATGGATGGAGAAGGTCATATGTAAAACCTCTATGCTCAGACCACAAATAGGGTACACTATCTTGACACTGGCAGGTGTGGTGTCGCCTCCTCCAGACCTCCACTTTCTTGCCTCTTGTTCACGCATGCCCCCAACGTGCGCGTGTGTTGTGGGGGAGTATAATATAGTTGTTCGGTATTTATTTCAGGGGATAGGGTTCCCTCAATGTCTCATGGCCTTTAGCTGGTTTTGGATAAATGGGGACCGATTAGCAGAGCCGGAAAATCTGATGAGGTGCATTATGGTCAGGTATGCCTATGAAGTGGAGCGTGCTCTCAATTGGTGCTGTAGTAGGTCAGCAACTGCAGGTGTGGTGTGCTGCCCGGTTCTGCCCCTGTTCCCCTGCCAATTGTGATCGGTCCTGCCTCTGTCGGAGAGGTCCTCCGCCCGCGTGCTCGCGTCGCGTTTTCGCCGCCGACACAACGTCTCTTCACCACTCTTGCCCAAGTGTCGCGCAGCAGCCGCGGCGGCACGGGCGCGCGGCTCCCGCCGTTCCGTTCCTCGACCACCCCCAGCTGCTATCGCCTATCGCCGGCGCCTACGTATACGGGGAGGACGCCCGCTGGCGTACGGTGACTCCCCACCTCGCGGCGGCATCGTCCGGGAGCTCGCGTCGCCGACGCCATCCCCATGGATCCCTACAGCTTCGGCACCTAGTCTACCACATCATGACGCGTCCGTACATGCACAGTTTCGGGCAGTTATTAGAGGTCGCACCCGATGGAGATTTGGTCGACGATCGGCGGCCGGTTGTCAGCGACCATGTTCCAGGCGTGTCAAGTGAAGCCGATGCCGAGCGCGCGGAACGACGACATCGGGCGGCCCAGCCCAAGAAGCAGAAGTGCCAAGCGCATTCGCAAGCCCAACGTGAGAACCCAAGGCCCGAATGGATGTGAGCCACCCCGCATCGACACGGGATAAAAGCAAGGAGAGACGTGAGAGAGAGGCGATCGAATATTTGAACCAGCTGTAACAATTCCCCTCTTCTTCCTCCTCACGAACTCGTGATCGACTTCTCCGTCAGTAAGATCTGGGTCAGAATTCCTCCACCTCTACTTCTCCCGATCCTCCGCTACATCTCGCATCGCCACCTATCGATCCATCACCGACTCGTCCGTCGCCGGGTGGCGGGCGAATTTTTCCCCACCACCACCACCGCCGCCACCACCACATCCCCACTATACCCGATTCGCCGTAGCAGTAGGCGCCATGAGTGCTGAATCCAAGTTGCTCATGGAGGAGATGCAAATGACTTTCTTCAAGGAGCAACAGATCCAGATTGATGCGCGGTTCACCGAGATGGACCGCGTTAGAGGAGCCGACGGACGAACGATGGATGGACGCCGCCTCGCCGACGACCACCATCGAGGCCACCGACGACGCCTCCGACGCTGAGGCGTCGCTCGACGGTCGACGACGACCGCTTCACGCCATCGACGCCACGGTCGCATAAGCGCTTCACCAACATCGACGGCCACTTCCCCACGCCGCGCGACGACGACGTTGACTCAACATGGAGCCGCCACCGACCGAAGCCACCTGCTCCAGCTCATCGCCGACTCGTGACCGCGCCACGACAACCAGCGCCCACGTTCCTTCGTGCCATCGCGAGCCGCAGGAGTGGCGGCCAGAATCCTGAGGGCGCCATGGACGACCTCAAGCTGAAGGGCAACTCGACAAATATTGGGATCGACGCTTCCTCGAAAGCGCTTCTCAAGGCCGACGGGTGTGATCTCACCACCTTTTAGTATGTGGAGCAAGTCACGCGCCCATCTCTCGCGGATCCATTTTACCGCCCAGCGGCACCACGCCGACATGATTACACGGGTGAATGGGGCTGGGGTCCTGCACTCCCAACCCATTCCCGCCAATGGTACGCATTACAACCGCAATCCTCCGCACACCTCGCCATGGTGATGCATTTGAGTTGCATGAGCATACCCACCCTTCGGATTCCACCGACCGGGCAAACTACCTAAGCAGAATTTTCCCGCGTATGAGGGTGAAACAACCCGCCTGATTACACAGCCGAAGACTACTTTTGATCTATATCGTTCCCGCTCGCACTGGGTTCAGATAGCCCGCATGAACTTCCACGGCCCAGCCGCCGTTGGATCGAATCCATACCGCGCCCGTATAGAATCCCATGGCCGATTTCAAGCAATCAACTCCATAGCCGCTTGGGCCGTGATCAAGATGATAAGCCGGGTGCGACAAATGTTCCACATATACCAAAACCCAATGTACCCGACATGTCGACGATTTCATCCTTATTCGACCAAATCAAATCTTACAACCCCGATCCCGACATGCACTACTCTCATTACCGTATTCATTGATGGCCTTCGCCATGACATTCGTGTTGTTGTCGCCATGCATCGACCTTTCCACACGCCTTCTCTTTCTTTGCTATCATGCAGAAGAGATGGCGGGTCCATCCCAAAGGATCTGCACTGGCTTTGTGAAGCCCGGATTCACTCATGGTCGTGGTTCATCCCAGAGACCGGGCCAAGCCGCTGAGACTGTCCCCCGCCAAGCCTACCGATGACAAGATGTCCCCGACCACCCTTCGAGAGTACAAAGTGCTTTCGGGCTTGTGTGATGTCTCTGAAAATGGTTCCGCTGGCACAAATGTGCATCCACCATTCCTCTACATGCCATGCAAGAGGTACCGACTTGTTCCCCGACGCCTCGATCCCCATTATGATGATGTCAAATGACTCCCGAGGATACCATCAACAAATTCGCACCGCCACATGATGCTCGAATGGGGTTTCGGGCCCCAAAACTATCGATTCCATGGATTAGTCAATGATATACCTGTGGCGCTTTTGCTTGATTCTCGTAGTTCTCGCCTCTTTATTTCTGTGGACATTGTTGCTAAGTTACATATGTTGCCTCATACCGCCAAGTAAGGCTGCAAAATAAAGTGGCTAATGGTCAATTGATTCACCGCACACGCCTATTCAGAATTGCCCCTTTGTTATTTCGACATACTTTCCATCATGACTTGAAAATCTTGCCACCGGACTCTTATGACATGATTCTAGGCATGGATTGGTTAGAATCAGATAATCCAATGGTGGTCCATTGGGGAGCAAAATGGTTATCTATACTAAAGGTGGTGAACAATTGTTGTTGCGTGGTATTACTTCAAAATGATGCCGATATGGTTTTTCGCTTGCCGTTGTCTATAGACATGCAATCCTAACTGACCCGCTTGAGCCTTTACCCGCCACATACGCCTATAGTACAAACTTTTCCCACGCTTTTTGCAATTTTTGATTCTCTTCCACCACCAAGGTCTTGTGATCATAGCATTCCCTCATTCAGTGAGCTACACCAAAGGAACATGAGAGCCTATAGATACCCACCAAAATTGAAAGATGAAATTGAAGCCCAAGTGCAACTCATGTTAAAGCAAGGTCTTATTCAAGACATCCTCTTCTTTTTTCTTCACCAAGCTATTGGTTAGAAAGAAGGATGGCTCATGGAGGTTCTGTGGTGGATTACAGTATCTCAATGCACTAACAAGGAAATCGCTTTATCCTATTCCAAAGTTTGAGCAATTAGTTGATGAATTGGGTCGCTTCTTGGTTTTCTATCTTGATTTGTATGCGTGTTATCATCGATCGGGATTGAAACCAGGGGGAGGAACATAAAACCGCCTTTCTCCACACATGATGGCCATTATGAGTTTACCGTGGTTCCTTTTGGCCTATGTGGTGCACCGTGACATTTCAAGGGGCATGAACATTACTCTTGCTCCCCCGCCTCAGAAATATGTCAGGGTTTTTTTGATGATATTCTTGTCTACATGCCTCATACTCGTAACATCTACAAAGACCGCACCTGCTCGTCTCTTCGCCAAAGATCAATGGGTGGTCAAATTAAAGAAGTGCAAATTTGCCCAACAGCAGATCCATTACTTGGGACACATCTTAAGTGGCCAAGGGATTCAAACCGACCCTCGCTAAAATCATCGGCAGCCTTGGATTGGCCAAAGCCTCAGATTCAAGTGAAATTGACGGGATTCCTTGGATTAGCCGGATATTACGTGCATTTGTCGTGAATTTTGTAGCCATTGCTAAGCCACTCACGCCTCTACTCAAGAAACATGTGTTTTTTATTTGGACCGCAAACCATCAAGTGGCTTTTGATACACCAAACAAGCTTTGTGTACCGCACCAAGAGATTTGGAATTCCGCACTTCTCCAAGACTTTTGCCATTGATACCGATGCTTGCCAACCGAGTGGGGGTGTCCTTCTCCAAAATGGTCATCCCTTGGCCTATGTCAAGAAGCCACCGGGCAAATTAAATCAAGGGCTTTCCACTTATGAGAAGGAATATCTAGCTATTCTTGTGGCGCTTGATCAATGGAGATCTTACCCGCAGATAGTCGAGTTCATTATCTATATCGATCAAAAAGTCTTGATCCATCTCAATGATCAAAGACTTCACAATCGCTTTGGCAACAGAGGGTTTTTACCAAGCTTCGGGCTTACAATATAGAATTGTCTACAAAAAGGAGTTGACAATGGTGCAAAGACTCATTATCCAGAAACCCCATCTTGATCCTTCTTGTTTGGCCATATCGCTACCCCATCTTGGTGTGATGATATTATTGCAGGGTATCGAATGACTCCCAAGCAACTCAACTTCTGACTTCATTAACTCTAGGCTCCACACCACCTCCACACTTTACTCTGAACAAGGGTCTCATCAAGTACAAAGATAAGATTTGGTTGGGTAATAATACTGCTCTCCAGCTCAAGATACTGCACAACTTGCATAGCTCACCGCTTGGGGGTCACTTCGTATTCCTCGCCACACTAAAAACGAGTTCAATCCTTGTTTGCATGGCCCGGGTTGAAGAAACAAGTTACGAATTTGTGCATAGTTGTGCCATATGCCAACAGCAAAGCCCGAGAGGGTCAAATACCAGATTGCTCCAAAATGCATCGGCTACACCATCGTGCTTGGCAAAAGTTGCTTCACCGGATTTTGTGGAGGGCTTACCAACTTCTAGAGGTTACAATTGTATTCCTCGTTGTGGTTGATCTCTTTTCCAAATACGCTCATTTTATTGGTCCGAGGCATCCTTTCACCGCATTGTCGGTTGCAAAAAGTCTTCATGAGGCGATTTACCGCCTACATGGTATGCCAATAGCCCCGGTGTCCGACCGAGATCGAGTGTTCACTTCCAACTTGTGGACGTAACCGCTTGAGCGAGCCGGGTTGATCTCCTGATCGTTCATCCTATCATCCGTAAAGTGATGGCCAAACGGAACGGTCAATCAGTGCATGGAACAATTCTTGCGCTGTTTTGTCAATGCAAAGACCAACAAAGTGGTATGACTATCTCGCATCTAGCCGAAGTTTTGGTACAATTCTACCCGCATTCCTCACTTGATTGCTCCCCATTTCAAGTTCTTTTATGGCCACCCCGCGCCACCACCGGGCATCGACGCTTCTTCAAAGATGTTCAAGGGGACAATTTAAATGATTGATGCAGCAAATATCATCTATGCAGGCCCTCATCCAAAGAACAACTCGGGCCGTAAAGCTCAATGAAGAATCAAACCGATAAGCCGCCGCGACCAACGAGTCTTTTCTCAGCTTGGCACCGGGTTTACCTCAAACTTCAACCTTATGTCCAGAGTTTTGTGGCCTCTCGTGCAGGCCGAAGTTGTCCTACCCGGGGTTCTTCGGTCCTTTTTTCAAGGTCATTGAGAAGATCGGTCTTGGCTATGCATAAGCCACACGCCTTACCAACCGCCATCCATCCACCCAGTTGTTTCATGTCTCCCAACTTAAGATTGCAAAGGCCCATTAACTCATGAAGTTCAGCCTCTTCCAAATTCTATCGATGGCATGCAAGTTCCCGAACGCCGCTCTGCAATTGCGTGTCGCCAAGGGAGGTACGGGTGTTCATTTGCGTGGTCTCATTCAGTGGTCCGGATTACCCGCTACTCTTCCGACATGGGAAGACCTCGGTCCGCCATTAGCACCTGCTTGGGGCAAAGGTGTCCTTATCGTGAGGGGATGTCGACCATGTTCCAAAAGGAAGTGAAGCTGATGCCGAGCTGAACGACAACATCGGGCGCCCAGCCCAAGAAGCGTGAAGTGCCAAGCGGCGCAAGCCCAACGGAGAACCCAAGGCCCGAATGGATGTGAGCCACCCCGCATCGACACGGATAAAAAGCAAGGAGAGACGTGAGAGAGGCGCGATCGAATATTTGAACCAGCTGTAACAATTCCCCTTCTTCTTCCTCCTCACGAACTCTGTATCGACTCTCTGTTCGTAGTAAGATTCGGCCGTGAATTCCTCCACCCTACTCTCTCCCGATCCTCTGCTTACACCGTTCCCCGAGCACGCCGTCGCCGCTGTCGAATGTCGATGGCCGATGGGCCAGCCACTTTCTCGGGCGCGACAGCGGGCAGCGTGGCAGGGCGAACGTGATGACCATCCATGACACGCTGGCGATCCGCACAGGCGCTGCTGCTCAACCTGATGACCCGCCGGCCTCCCTACGCAACGAAAGCACATCGGCGCAAACAGTCTTATCGGCAGCTCAGGGTGCCGACAAGAGTCCTGTCGGCCATCCAGTGGCTGACAAGTCCTCTATTGGTCGCCCAGTTGCCGATAGGATACTATATCCAGGGGCCGACAAATCCTATATTGGTCGCCCAGTTGCCGATAGGATACTATATCCAGGGGCCGACAAGTTCTCTATTGGTCGCCCAGTCCTCAATTGAGCGCCAACTAGTTTTGCAATTGTTAAAGAAAATCGATCGTTTGCGCCATCGAGGTGGTACTTTGCGATTTGGAAAAATCCATGGCCGTCGAGGAGCTCTGTCAGCCGGCGGCTCCAATTCAACAGGTGATGGCGAGCTCTGGCAAGAAAGACCGGAGTCCGGAGGTTCAATTCAACAGCTAGTCGGCGGAGTCAACATTATGTACTCACAGTATCTATGAGCTTTATTATTGATCAAATCAAATTATTTAATAATAATGACAACATTATGTACTGAAAAAACTGTACTGCGGAACAACCAAGAATCTAGCGAGCAGCTCCGGCCATGTACATACGCATGGCCGCCGCTTGCGCGCTATCATCCTTTTGCGGAACTTGGACTTGAGGAGCTTGATGGTGCTGGCGTCCACCTGGAAGCTCTTGGCCAGGACGGCGTCGGGGATCTCCGGCTCGGCGCCGAACAGGGACTGCGCGGCGAACACGACGCCAGGCAGCTGGCTGTTGAAGACGGTCATGGCGCGCGGCGCCTTTGCCGACGTTGTACTGAAGTGCATCATCCCGCGCGGGATGACGAAGCTCTCCCGGCGCGGACCACCTTGTTGTAGAACTTCCTTCCGTGCTGACGAAGCCCACCAGCATCTCGCCGGCCTCGACGTGCACCAGCTCCCGCGGACCGCGGGTGCGTGTGCAGCGGTTCACGCCGCCGGGAGCCAGGTCCACGCGGTTGATGGAGAGGCCCAGCGTGAGCCCCGGGAACGCCTCCACGTTGCCCGGCGTCACGGCAACGCCACTGGGGTTGTCCGTGCTCCCGCCTCCGCGTGACCCGCGAAGAAGAAGTCGTCCGATACCACCAACGACGACGGCTTGCACGGGAACCCCGGGTAGGCGGTGGAGAACGAGGCGTTGGTGCCGTGGTCGCCCGGCGCCACGGCCACGCAGAAGTCCTGCACCGGGTCAGGGTCGGCAAGGGAGGTGGTGGCGAACAGCGTCGCCGTCGACAGGAGGAGGAGGAGGAGCAGTGACGAATGCGATGGCTTCGACATGGCTCTGGGTTGATTGAGCACCGTGCTCGTGTCGTGCTCTGCTGGTGACACGATCGATGTGTGTGTCGAGATCGTGCTGAGTTTTTGAGATTGGCGTTTTGGAGATATGCTGCTAATGGCTATATAAACCGAAGCAATTGTACGTGAAGAGGACGTAAAATACAAACGTCAAAGGAGTTGAAGGGTTCAAAAGGCTGCTGCCGAGTGGAGTCATGGGTGACTTGGTGAGGGAGACATCCACAAATCGTGTAGTACGATATTTCCGTGCACCGCCATGGTCGCCATTGTCAAATTGTAGTAGGTACCTTAATTGGCGATCGTCAAGAGACTCCGGGGTCAGTGCTTTCAGATCCTAGCGTTCCGTTAAGTTGCAACGTGCTAGTTGATCCTGGCCGTCGGATCGTGTCCCCGACTGCTCCATGACGACAGGGTACCGACAATCATCGCCAGCAATGACGGACGGGATACGCGCAACGGTGCAAGTTCTGCGGTTCGGTGGAGACCTGGTCAGCCATGAGCCCATGAAAGAGGCATGAGAATTGACAAGTCTCGTCTCCCATGTAGATTTAACTTTCTCATGAACCAACCCCAAGCGCGTGGTTACGTACCATAACCACCAGAGTGAAAGGGAACCAGTAAAAGTCGGCGCAGCAGCTAGCACATTTGTACACACAGCACACCTTCGGCCTTTGGTTTCCCTTCTGTGCTCTGTCGCACAAGCTGCCGGAATACCAATGCGTCAACTTTGCCCAAAATCTCAGAACAAATCAACAAAATCAACTTCAAGGAATTTCTTGGCCTATGCATACAATTACTCACATATATACCAGAACAAACACATCCAAACAAAGCTCTACAGTATCCATACAAAAACTTTGCATGTCTAACCTGCACCTGCACACTGCACGCTAGGAGCTACCGAGAGATCTAACTGACGACACGGACTGTGCTGACACGGAGGCTGTGGGGCTGTTCACCTCCCTATCACCATTAGCGAATCGTGGCTTGCCGCTGATCCTACTGATACTCTCTTGAGCAACGTCGATGAACCAATCGTCGCTTGGAAGGACCCTGCAGACATTAGCGGCCACATCAGTTTCATCTTCAAGGTTACACGAGCAGGTTGTATATGGGACCTTAACATCGCAATACTGCATGCCTGCATAGCTTCTTCCGATAGCAGTCGATGAAAGAATTTATAGAGCACGACAAGGGTGAAACTAATATGAACCAAGAAAAAAACTGATACCTATCAGGGTCCATCCCCGTAGCCGAAAACGCTCTCATCGCTCTATCAATGATTTCCAATATGACTTGATGCACATGCCGAGATAAGAAACGCCCTTGCCCAAAAAAGGATGACAAATTGCATATCCAGGTAGAACTGAAAAGGAAGGTAAAGTAAAAGGGAATGTTAGCTGTCAGGCGAAGGCCTGGGAGATTTTGCAAACTGAAATGGAGAAAACACACACACGAGAAGTTAAAAAAGGTGATTACCTGCTGAAGTCCAAGTGGACCCAGAGCCCTAGGTCCTTCTTCAATCTCTTCCCAGAAGCTCTGGTCATCTGAGAGCCAAAGCATGACTGTCTCCGTAAGTCTCATCATAAGCAGCGTAGAAAACCTTTCCCTACCAACAAACATTTCTGCTGCAACGCTTGCCATCTTATTTAATTTCAAGATACAATTCCTGCAATGAACTGCAGGTGAGATGACGCAGAAGACGAGAGTTTGTTGGGAAATTTTGGAAGGAGCAATATATCGACAAATCAATTTCCGTGATCTGCCATCACATGCCAAAAAAATGGAAATACCTGAAAATCGGTGATGGGACCCATTCTGGATCTTCAACAGTATTATCCATATTGATGTACATTTCTGCGCTTTAGATGGGTGTCACCTTCTTCTGTGAATATAAGATCTAGAGCATGCTGTCTGCAGAAACTATCTCTAAGTTTGTCTACCATGCATGCAGCTTCCTTTTCCATTCTCGCTGCTCTGTCGCACGATTTTGTTTTTCAGAACCTCTTCTACGCAAGCTATCCATGCGGACCAGGTTCATTGAGTACAGCTTCATTGCTGCTCTCGGTAGCAACTCTTCAGCTAGTAAAGATGCATTAGCTAACAAAGCTAACTGCTGGTCCTCAGTCTCTGCCATTCTAACAATCTTATTCCCCAATCCTTCCAAATTAACTTCATCATCCACTGACCCTGGTAGAGCACTTATGAGCAAGTTTACATACGAAGTTGAATATTTTCAGAAGCCCATCCATCGCGGAACCACCTAGCTGTAAGCTAACCAGTGGTCCAACATCCTCAAAGAAATCCTGCATTTCAATGTTACATTGAATATAATAAGCAAATAGATGTATTGAGTCTCAGAGTAAAATGGAAATAAATCATACATGTTGCATAAAAAAAAATTGCCAAAACTAACTAATAGTATGTCTAAAAAATGGCATATATGCATCTTGAATCCCACATCTCACATAGTTCAAGTTAATGGGGGTAAAGAAAAGAAGGAAACCTATAAGTTTCAAACCAGTCGATACTCCCTCCTGTTTTGCATATATGATGTCAGGACAAGCTAGTTAGTTGAAAAACACATCATATATTTGAAAATGGACTAATGGAGTAATAACAGAGAGGCTACAATTATTTTATTATCAATTCAATGATGATATGCAGCTCTTGCGTGATTGAGAAAAGAGAGGCTGCAATTACAATTGCGGAAAAAAAATTTTTCATCTGCTCAAGCGATGACCATTACCTGAACCATTGAATTGAAACGGTGAGCACTGCTTGAGAGCTTTGGCTGGAGTGCCAGATTACCAGATGACCTAGCCAATGGACGTATACCAGTTGGAGGATAGGAGAGTACCCAGTCATCAGCTGCAGCTAAAGCAGCAGTGCTCTCTTCAATTCTCCTCAAATTTGAACCTAATGCTTGCTCAACAGAGGGTCTGAATTGCTTCATCAGAACTGACGTAAGTGATAGACCACGAGCTTCCAGCAAGTCTGAATAACCAATTGCTATCTTAACACATTCCGCAGCAGCTCTTAAGCCCCCCACCAGCAGCACAAGAGGCTAAAGCATGCCTCTTTACTAGCTGCGAAAAAGACATTGCCTGCTTAGTAGCCCAAGTAACTAGTTCAGATGTGTATGCTGGTTCGTCACCAAAGACCTCAGCTGAGTCGCTGAGAGCCTGAGCTATAACAGGGAAAATTTGTTGAGCAAGAGAAGCAGTGTATTCCCCGCCATATGATGCGCTAGATGGTTGTATTGTTTGCATGTTTAATTCAAGTCTCTGATTGTGTGCACTGAGCAACAAACTATGAGCACGTGGTCCATCACCAAAGTCTCTTGAGAGCAGAAGCTGCAGCTCAAGCTCAACGCCACAAATAGAAGACTGGCAAGCAGCTTCAGCAAGCTGATCAGCCAACTTCTGACGGTTTTCAGATATAGCCCTCTTTAAAGCCAGAATGTCAGCCGTGGTTAGAGTTCCCTTCTGTTTGGCATCAGCAGCAATCCGCTCTGCTTCATCCAAGGCATCCAATGCTTCATCCACTCTTCTTTCAGCTAGCAGAACATCAAGTATGTCAGGGAAATCTGTGGCCCATTTCCATATTTCTGATGGTTCCTCATCTTCAACACCGGATATGTCTTGTTCAGCAAAACCTTCAGGCCCTGTGGTCAATGAATCTATCTGAACCCCTTCAGATAGACCATGAATTAAAGCTGACTGTGTACTTAGCAAATTTCTAACTGATAGTAGCTCCCCTTCAAGGTCTGATATCTCCTTTGATGTTCTGTACCAGGAGACTAGTTTCAGAAATGCATTCCAAATTCATGAATTGGGCAGTCAAAAGGAAGAGTACATGAAGTAAATTTGAACAGAAATTTATGTGAAAAACATGGTAGCTCATGTTAAATCTATAACTACCAATTTTACAAGCCATACATTTCATGATTTCTAAAGACGGAAACTATATCTGGTTGTGAAGACAAAATGATAATTAGTCGGTGGGCTTTTTTGTTATCAATTATTTGCTGGTGGTACTTGACAAATAGTAACTCCAATCGCCAAGAAAAAAATATCAGTGGAGAAGTTGGAACATCCATGCTTTAAAGGTTGAAAAGAAATAAAGAGGCATAGATTGGAAACTCCCACTGGTACAAATTTCATGTAGGTTAAAATGAACCACAGTAAGGTTTTGGACCTACGCAGGCAACAAGGATCTAGGACTAGTACTGCCAACATCAGAGGTCCAGGCTAGAGCTGTGACAGTCTAGTACTAGTAGTCGAGACTGTAGAGTTGCTAATTGTTTCCATGTAAATTGCTATCTTGAATAACAGGGTGGTGCAGGGCTCAGAAAGCTGAACCCCACGCAAAATTGGACAGGCGCAGCTTGCGCCACATAAGGGCTTTGTAATTTATGCTCTTCTCTTATAAACCAAAACTGATGACTTTGTTCTCACTTGATGAATGCAGCATAATTTGCATAAACACTTCTGCGCATCTCTTCAGCAGAAGCCTTCTTTAGATCTTGCAGGTAGGAACACAGGTGCCTTATTTCCTGTCATAAAAACATTAGCCCTGTTTCAGCCTTCCAAGGATTTTGCTGATTTTTTACACAGCGGTAGTTAAAAAGAAAAAAATGCTTCAGAAATACAAAGCAGGAAGAAAACGGCAGAGTTCAAAATGCATGAGCTTGCACAAAAAGTCACATGAACTCTACAATCGCAAGAGTAAGAAGATCCTAAGCTAAAATATATTGCCATCTTAACCTAATTTAGTATAACACAGCTTGTGTACGGAACAACGCCGTGCTGTACATGTGAAGCCTCCAACAAAATCATAGTACTAGTATAGCAGTTTTGTCCCTGATATGCTTTTTGCATGTGAAGCTTTCAAGAAATGCCCGAAACTTGACCAGGAAACGAAAAGCTCCAACAGTGTGTGCAACTAAATGCATGAGGTTTCCAAAAATTCAAGATTGTTGATTGACCTAGTGATAGACTGATAGTTGATCCCGCTCACTGCTAAAATGTGATAAGACATCACTACTACCAAATGAATCAACTGAACTTAGCATGCAAACTCTATTCATTGAATGTTTCATAGTCACACAAGAACTATCCAATACAGATAGAAAAAAGATGTAAAAAAAACTCTCACAGCAACCTTTTTGAATATTGACAACAAGGGAACAGACCCTAGGACTAGGAGTATGTGTCTCTCAGAATTCACTACCACGGATTCTAGGAAGAAATTTGGTAAAATTACTCTTAAAATGCTAAAAGGTTCAAAGATTCGTTTGTTTGTTTTTTTCTTTAACATGACACTGACAGGGCCACCACAATTCCACTCGAGTTTTCATTTAAGATTTAGACAGAGGTATAATCAGCAACACTAACAAAACTACGCCCACATATAGAAGCCAAAAATAGCATCTCTACAGGCTCTGCTCCAATGCTCTGTTTCCTCATGCTTCCAGCAAAAAGGCGCAACACCAAAAATCCATCATCGAAACTAATTATAGCCTATGCGGTCCAATAGTAATCTTGTTGGAAATTTTGCATATATTTAACCTAAACCCAAAGCGAGTCATCCATGTATACCAACAAAATTTTCTCTGAATTCAATCATAATCACTCCAAATTCGCACTCGAGAACCCCGTGCCCTTGGCACTCCGAAGCGGACGAATACGCGGCGCTTCCGCGCGCTACCAACTGGAGGCAAATTTCCAGGGCGGAACGAGTGTTCCTCACCTTCTCGTCCATGGCGCGGCACTTGGACTGCACGTAGGCGTCGGGGTCGAAGTTGTCGGTCTTGAATATCTTGAGCTTGTCCGCGAGCTGCACCGCGCCGTCGCTGCCTCCCGCACCGGCCGCCGCGTTCACCGGGAACACACCGGAGGGGCCGGCGGGCCGCGACCTCGACGACTTGGCGGCGGACGACATCACGCCGCGCCAATAGAAACCCTACCAGCAGGCAGGCGCAGAGCGCCCACTCCTTTCCTCCCGCCCCCGCCCCGCCTCCGTTCGGGGAGATCGATCCAGAAGCCTCTGAGTGGATCGATTTCTCGCTTGGCGGCTGGTTGCTCAACTCGGGGTCTCAGACAGACATTTCCGTGCCTCGATTGGCGTGAGCGGACGGAGAATTTCAGGAGGGAAGGAACGGAACGCAAGAGAGGAGACTCGTGTTGGACGGTTGCCAAAGCTGGAAAGCTTATTACCAGTTATTACCACTCTGTTCATCAAATGATTTTGAGATTTTTTTTATTTCATTTTTTATTACCAGGGGAAAGAGGTGGGGGCACAGCAAGGTCAGCAATTACGCTGAAACTTACGAGTGACAGTTGTGTTTATATTAAGGAAAAGTATCTGCTCTGGTTAAGCCCAAATACTCTATCAGAATATAGCTACTTTATTTACTTTTATCGTTTATAAAGTTCACCTTAGAATATGGTTGTGTATGGATGGTTAGAGATAATATAAAAATATTTTAGAAAAAAAACTATTTGATAGATCGAACTATCCAACCACATATATCTTATAGAAAGTTATTAGCTAGATTCTTTAATTATTCATGCTTATAAAAGTTTATTTAGAGGAGACCCTGATAGTCTTTGAACGTTTGAAACGTCAAAACTACGTACACCTCCCATCTATCCACGTTGGGACACTACTACCCAATCCGCGTCTGCACGTGAGTTTAGTTTGTGGGACATGGATGTTTAATTTGGCAGAGTGCTGCCACCTGTATGTGTAGTAGGAAAAGATAAACGAAACACAGTATTTTTCATCTAAAACTAGTTTATATTCTAGAACAAATGGAGCAAATACTTTGTTGGACCGGATACTTATATTCACTTTTAACGTAAAAAAAACCTTTCACTTTTTTATACTATATAAAAAGTCATTCTTAACTTGTTTTATCATTAAACAACATTTCACGTGATTGATTCATCGAATCTAAACCTTCAAAAATGTTTGTTAATGAAAAACAGGTGAATGGCGTGAAAAAAAAAAAACATTTTGGAATGGAGGGGTTGCCATCATCCTTAGAGCTGGGAATGGAGCTCTGATCCATGTACTGCTAATATGTCGTTTTCATTCATTTTCAAAGGTCCTTTACCTAGAAAAAGAAGAAGGGTCGTCATGTGCTATGCTAGTCATAGACGATGGATCTTATTGTACACTCTGTTACAGCACATTGTAAAATGAGATCGTCGTTGTCATATATGATTGTCATATATAAAACATTTATCCCCCACTTGGTCAATCCTTTTCTTAAAGCTTGTTAATAAGTACTAGAGTACACTAAAATGACAAAGATGAAGCTGTTCCTTTAGCATAAACAAACAATCAGGGTCCTTGTAGTTACATGCATGTTGTTTGCTTACACAAGCTGACTTAAAAAGCAAGAAGACGAACTACAGTATTACTGAAAAAAACCAAGCATAATGTGCCACAGTCCGTGGCCACCACATTAAAATCCACAGGCTGGATAGCCACACACACACAGCCCAACAGCTAGCTGGGAGTCGAAAGCTGCGTCGCTGGTGCACCGTCAGCACAAGCCGACGATCGACGACGTCGCACAACCCAGCCCCCACAAAATTAAAAAGCTACTCCTTTCTTCAATTATGTCTCCGGGCTTCTTCCTTTCAGCCCAGGGCAGCAGTAGTATCTCCCCCATCCCCTGCCCCCGGCAGGCCGGCCGGCCGGCCATGAATGCAGCGTTGCCGCGGGCGGCTGTTAGGCCAGCAGGACCGCAACGGAGGGCGAGCAGCGCCGACACGAGGTAGAAGAAGACCATGCGGGGCTGTTTCCAGCGCCGGCCGCCGTCGGTGCCGCGCTCGTGTGCTCTTCCTGGTCGCCGCGGCACCTGCGCGCAACAAACACAAACCAACGCATGCGTGAGTGGAGCTCGTCGAGGAAGCCTGAAATGTTCAGCCGTACACATCATTTTGTCTCACGACAGCTTTGCTGTTGTACGGGGACGGGGGCTGTTGGTTGGTCACGTTCACGTACGTATGTTCCCGGCCAACTAGGCGCGCGCGTACACAGGTACGGTACGGTTAAGCGCCGGCCGGCGGCATTCAAGTGCCGTAACGCAGCGGAACGGAAGCACGCACGCTAGCTACACTGGTAGTTTTCAGTAGCTTTCTCGGCGGCATGGCACGCCGGGACCTCGGCAGGGCATGGAGCACGTCCCGATCGTACTCGTACCTCTGCGCGTCCGTTCCTGCTGCTACGGAACGGGACGGAACACACAGACGTAGACAGAAATTAAAAGCAAAGCTGGTCGATGAGGGAGAGGAGGGTTCCCTTGCTTTCCGGTCAGCTGGACTGGATCATCAGGACCACGGAAATAAACACGAGCTAAGGCAAAAGTGCTCTTAATTAATTCTCATGCCATTTTTGTGCTAGCAAAGCATTAGCAATTAGCATGACGATGACACTGTTCAAAATGCAGCAGACTGCAGTTCCATATATCGATCCTGCTAGGATTATATTAATTTGCTGGGAAAAATGAAGATTGAAGAGAGAAGATAGTGGATGGATGGCATGCAGTACCTGTTGCAGCGGCAGGTATGGTGTTCTTGCCCTCGTGCTTCCTCGCGTACTCCTTGAAGATCTCCGCCTCTGGGGCGTCGGGCGACATGCCCAGAATCTCTGCAGGTACGGTTTCCAAAAGCAAGCAAGCACCGAGTGGTTAGTACACGAACATCTTGTATAATTGCAACGAACGTGACACTTGGCAGCAGAGAAATTAAAGTCTGGGTGAGTTGGGTTTTCAGGAAGCAATTAGCTTCTTCACATCGGCACACACGCACTGTCTCTCTGAATGGAATTTCAGGTCATGTTCTAGTACTTTGAGTGGCTGAATTTCGGATCTCTGATGATACGCAAGTCGATCGATCACCAAACCGACCGACCGCCTGTACTGTTGGACTGTTGGTCAGTGGTACATGGGATGGGTGTTGTAACCTGTGACCACCAGAGCAACGGACTGTGTGCAAGCAAGGTGGTCCCTAGCTATCTTTGTGCCGTGCACCGCGAGGTACGTGGTGTACGTACGGTGTGCGTACGTGCAGGATGGTAGGTTCCGTTCCGTTCCGTTATACGTACTGGGGCAGTCGGAGAAGGTGGCGGGTCTTTGCAGAGGTCGGGGAGGTCCATGGCGCGTGTGACGTTGATCTTGAACCCGAGCGCCGGCTCGTCGCGGTCCTTGACCAGCACGCACATGCACAGCTTGCTGGCGGCTACCACCTGCTTGAGCCCCGCGCAGCGTCGGGCGTCGGCGCGCGCGCCGTCGCCTTCTCCTGCACGAACGTCAGGCACGTCGCAAGACCCATCCAGCTTGTCCGCGCACATGGCGCGGTCCTGCAGGCGAAGTCCGCGCCGGCGCCCGACGACAGCACGATGATGATGAAGGCCGACAACACCACCAGCGCCGTCGACGATGATGCCGCACCGCCGCCGCCGCCCGCGCGCGAACAAGGCTGCCCGCCGCCATGTCACCGTCGATCGACTCGACGTCGTGTGCCCTGGAGAGCTAGGGAGGCGGGAGGGATCGGAGGCGAGTGATACGGTATGATGGAGTGGGTGTTTGCACTTGCCCTGGATTTATAGGCATGGCTCCGGGCGCCTGCGGCGAGGTCGTCAGCAACAGCAAGCTCTTTGAGATGGCGTGGCGGAGCGAGGCGAGTGGTGACAGAGTAGGAGTATTATTGATTGGTTCATGGGTCGTGGGTGGTCCGTCCGGCCGTATGTATGTATGCTTCCTTCCGACGGATTGATGAAGGTTGGTTGGGGAGATCGTCGCATTGCAATGCGTGCGTGCGTGCGTGCGCAGTTGGTGGCCACGCGCGACGTGGGCGCGAGGGAATGGATTGCCTGCCTGGTGTGTGCTCTGCTGTTGCCGCCGGTGCCGGCGGCGGTCACTGCTGCTCCAGCGGGGTCGACGACGTGGCACATGAATGAATGAACGGGAGTCCCTCAATGCGTAGGCGATTATACACGTTCACCGTACCAGGCCAGTTGCACGGCATGTGATGACAAGAAGCTAGCGCATCTGGTATCTTTGCTTTCGATCGACGGCTTCGACGACCTCCACTAGTCTCCATGCATGCATAAGGTCCTCGCCTTCGTCGTCCCTTGGCACGCACGTACGTACGCCCTAGCTAGCTAGATGAGCTAGCACTAGCACACAATTATTGGCTCGGTTGGTCTCACAGTATGCACGGGGCACAGGACAGCACGGATTGTACGTACACTGGAGGACGGACGGAATAGTTGGAACGGAACAGGGGAGTGCATTGAACGAACGAATCGATCGAACGAACCTGGACTACAGCTTGTCAGCTGAGATGCGTGCCGTGACATGCATAGGGCCAGGGCACTGCTCGTGCATATGCATCCAGTCTCGCGGTGACTGTTTCCCGTGTCCCGGAACGGAGCTCCCTGATCGATCGACGCAGTGGACAGTACCAGCAGTACTCCAGTCCAGCACTTGTGTACTGCAGGCTTCTCGCCACTGCTGCTGTAGTAGGTGCCGGTGAACACTGTAGTTTTACAACTTGATTAGCAATAACAATAGTAGTTGCTCGATCATTGATGACGTCCACCCTCCCATCCGTCCGTCCGGCTAGGATTGATTGGCAGGCGTGCGCGCAGCTGATCGATGCACACACATCCTGAGTACGTACACGGCCGGTATTGTAGCGTACGTAACTGAACTCGTGACGTACGGATATGGCGCGACCACTGTACAGGCTACTTTCCTGCTACTGTTGGTTTTGCTACGCTACAGGCTACGCCCCTGACCATGGTCAACTGGCCGCTGCCGGCGTTGCGTCTCCGCCGTCCTTCCCCCGGGTTTTAATTCCACGGTGACGGACACTGCAAGCTCACATTACATCACACATGCATGTTCTCCTCCGTGGTAGCAGCTTGGTTGCTTTCATCAGAATGCTCTGACGATAATAAATGGCGGTCAGCTACTGACTCTCGATCAATGCACGTTTTCTTCATGTTCCTTTCTACGTCATCTTCGCAATATTGCTATGAACTTATGATCGGCAGGGGTCGGGAGAAGGTTGAATCATCTAATGCGTCTCAACAGGCTGGTCTCGCAACCACACGTACAGGTACAGGGTGCTAATGAGCTACACTATAAATTAATGTGCCATGGCCCATGGAAGAGGTGGTGGTTACCTGCTGTTTTTTCGTAGACACGCCAGATCGACGCATCGATCGACATTACAAAAAGTGATTTTCTCTTGATAGGATAGGCGCCCAACGGCCGATGTTACTAGATCAAGTCCAGTACAGCGATGTGGCGCATGTATCATCGGCATCAACGCATTATTTTCTTCTGAAGCGTCCGGTCGATCGCCTGAAACTGTCTGAACATGTAGTACACTCTTATTCGGTTACGCAGCTCAATCGATCGATCACCCAACGTTGGTGTACACAGCTCTCAACTCCCCGAGTATTCATTCCTACATCTCTTTCTGACAAGAGTAGCAAATCATAACATAAGCCAGACGCGACTACTCCAGCTTAGCTATCATTGACAATAAATACAAGCAGCAGTCAATCGTTCTCACCGTTGCTCTGCTCGTAAATAAACTGAGACCAGAGTGGCTTTGCCTGGCCCAATCACACAAGGCACCCTCCCACCTCTGGACATGAGAGCCTGCAGCAACGAGCCTAAATAACATGCGAATTAAGGAGGAATAGAAAAATAAAATGTAGGATATTGGTAAAAAAGTAGTACACATAATAATAGTGATAAAACTTTCGACAGATTTACTCAAGACGCCCACTTCTATAAATAATATATTTTTTTAAAGAAGTCATTTTTCTGAAGGTTATAACTCTCACGAGTTGATTTGATTCTAGTCAAACAACCACTTTTTCCACACACTCACGGACTCTGTGACAGGCATCTCACAAGAGTTTTTCTTAACCACTTTTCCAACACACTCACGTGACGTTCAAACACGATGGTGACAAGCAGTGAGTCACAGTGTAAGAAAAACAGAGGAATAGAAAAACAAACAAATACGTTGCAGAATTTGCATGAGAGAATAATATTTTCAAAGTTAAAGGAAATATGACTGTTGGAGGAATTTGAAAAACTACTAAATTTTAGACATGTAAAATACAGCAAATCCCTTTCTTAACCTCACTCTCTAAATCCTCATTTGGAGAGCCATTTGAATTGAAATCACTGTCTATATCTTTTCATCCTCCAACAACTTATGCATGATTATGTGCATCCTATATATAGAGCTAGCTCAGCTCTGCATATTCGCTAGCGAAATTAAGAAATAGAAGATAACAATATTCATATACCCAATTAAAGAAATCGCCATAGGATACATTTTCACCAACATATCTATTTCTATCGACATAGAAAGGACCAAATTCTACCACAATCAAAACCACAAATGAGACACAAGATTTAACGTGGAAAACCCTCCCAATGCGGGAGAGAAATTGACCTATTCATCCAAACCAATCACATATAACTAAAACTTATTTACAAACTAGATTTTGGTTTATTAAAAAATGACAAGATATTACAACGACGCGCTTCAAGAGGAAATTTCCAATGCCGAGCTCAACGCTAGTTGTGCAATGTTAGGTGTGTGTGTGTGGGCATGGCCCCCGCCAAATTCCCCTTGGCCTCCGCCATCGTCGCCGCACTCTCGCTACCCTGATCGTCCTACTACACACAAAGCGTGTGCGGGCGCGGCTGAGCAGCACGATCACTGCAGCGCGAGAGATGACGCATTGGGTTGTTGATCATCATCGCCGCGCGGGACGAACCTGTCACTGGCAGCGAGTAGGTCACCAGTGCGGGTAAGTGGTATCTTAGTAACTAATTCCTTTTATGAGAAGCATCAGGGATAGAGCGAGTGTGAATATTGTGTTTTCGTTAGTTCGGTGTTTAAGTGGGATACATGGATCGATTGCGCGTAATCTTTAAGTTTTTAATTTGCAGTGATACCTGAAGATGGTACTTCCTTGTCTCAGTGCCCAAAAAAAAATGGGTAAGTTTTTTGTATTCCTTTTGTAAGTTGAACATTTTGTTGAGATAATAATGAACTATAGGTAGCTGGCTAGTTTGGCTAGTGGCTTTTCCATTCAGCGGCCTGTGTGCCTTTTTTTCATTTCAAGTAGCTAGTCGCCCGCAGCCAGCAGGTTAGTCCTCTATTTTGATCTCGCTGTTATTCATAATCGTCCTTGCAGTACCGTTTAAGCTTTGATATGGCTTTCGCCTCCCGGCGACGGGCCTCCACTTCGGTGTTATTCATGATCGACCTTCCAGTCCGCTTCTGCCCGGATCATCGGCGACGCGTTTGTGGCTGGGATGTGTTCCACGCCGACGCAGGCAACGGGGCACGGGGCTTCGGGGGTTGATGGCCTGATGGGGGCGTCGGCGTGTCGCGTCGCTGTAGCGGGCGGTTCGCGGTTGGCGCGCCAGCCACGGCGCCGCTGCCTGCTCCGCTGACGCATCACCGGCCGGCCAATCCCTGCCTGCCTGTTTTGGCCGAGCGCCGTGGCCGTGGGTGTTGCGTTTGTGGTTGTGGGTACCGAGGCCCCTCATGTCAGAGAGTCAGACGAAGCCTCGCCGGTCGCCGGCCGGTACGTGTTCTTTTTCGCCTTCACTGCTCGCCTTGATGCCACCGGTCTCGGCAACAGCCCGGCTGTCCCTCCTCTTCCATTCTTCTAGGAACAACAACAAGAAGAAGAAGATGATAGAAGAAGGAGGAGGTTGCCATCGGCGCATTCAAGTGTCTCATCAATGCTTGGTCCACGGTGCCGTGATAGGAGTGATAGCAACGCCATATCTCGTGGATCTCGCGTAACGGTTTCCAGATTGCGTTTCGTCATGAGTTTCATAATAATTCCATTCATTTCACTTCGAGACGTGGTGCCGCCGCCTGAAAGGATCGTGGAGTGATTAATTTTCCGGTCCAAAGATGGAGAAGATTTTACAGCTCGCATGTGCCACTGACGGTGCCTTTGTCTATTATTACGGCACCAAGAAGCAACAAATAACCACGTTTCACACGAGACACATGTGAAATTTGCTCGTTTTCCTGAGGTTTATCGTGTGTTTTTAGAATGAAAATGGAAACGAAAAAACAGTAGAAACTGAAATGATAACAATAACGTTTGAACCGCTTTTTTCCCCACCGTCTTAGCCCGGTTTGCTTTGAACTTATCCGACATGGTACAACAAATGTTTTTCCTCACACACAACAATAAAAAAATTAGTATCAACCGCTTATCATGGTACAAATGCTTTTTCTCGCGACAACAACAACAAATCAAGATCAACCAAATTATCATGGTATAATATTTTTCTCGCACAACAATAACAAATCAAAGATCAACCGCTTATTAGGCACAAAAAGCGAATTAACCAAACAAGTATCGAAGTTAGAAACTTCCATTGTTATTATTATACCATTTTTCTAACTAAAAGGATGCTTGTTACTAAAGGAAAAAGTTAAACATCCTTGAAGATTTGATTTAACATCAGTATGTATGCAATTATATTGTGTAACGGTCTTTTTACTATACATTTCATAAATACCTTTATTTTTACTCTATACACCTCCGTTCTAAAAAAAATCTTTGACTTTTTAGTTTAGTATTTCTTTTGTTATATATCTAGACATATTATTATATATATCTAGATGCATTGTAATTTGATATATCAAAAAAAAAAAAGCGATTTATAATTTAGAATGGAGAGTATTTTGTAAACGATTTTGTTTCCATGAAAAAAAAATATTAATGCCTCCTCCGATCGTTCCCTATCAAAAAAACAACCGAGACTGAGCACATGCTCAGTCCCTACATGATAGACGTGGATGCGTACAGCAATAAACTCCATGGTACAACAATCACGCTTGATCGTGTGAAAGGGAAAAGATCACTACCGCTGCCTAATCTGCAAAACTGAACATTCTTGTCTTTGAACCCTGCATCACCTATCACGAGTCATGACATCTTAGCAGCATCAGCTTTGCTCACTTCTGCGCCTTCACAGTTCAGAAGCTTTGCAAAGCGGGAGAACAAGTGGTGCCAGTGCCGCCAGCACGATGCAAAAGCAGCGCTGCAATCCCAACCCACCAGGCAAAAACGTGGAATCCCAAGCATAAGCTCATCGCAAACTGCACAAAATTCAGATATCAATGACCTGATTAAGTGTGCCTCTTAGGCTGTTGCATCATCATAATAAATGCCTGTCGAGCAGGGCAAGTGAAGGCGATAGAAAAACTGAAGCATGAGCAAGGCAAAACGACATGTGCCTAATTAGTCATTTTTTCAGACAGCATGACACTTTGTTTGAAGGAACCCTTTAGAAGTTATCTATAAAAACACGGCAATCATAAAGAGGACCATTTGCAGTCCGAAATAACTGAATTGCACGCAAATGAAACCCATTAATCCACCAGATAAATGTACCACAAGCTCAATAGAACGTCTTACTGTTTGTATGTATTACACAGAAATTTGTTCTCAACTTTATGCATAGTATATTAGTGTTATACAAAATGAACTGCTACTGATAGCTAATGAAGTGAAAACAAGCCCTTATGCTAAACGAAGCTGATGTTTAACAGCTTCTTAACACTAACGCTACGAGAATATGATTTTTTAGGAAAAAGAAGCAGATGCTTAGTATATTTCATTGCACGGAACATCAGAGAGATTCATAAACAAATGCATTGGAGCACCCAAGACCCAACCACTCATTCACAAAAGTATCCATTAGTAGGACCAATGAGGGTGTGCAAAAAAGGGTATTCACATCAATGATTCAGGGAAGTCCAGAGTGAAAAACATAGGAATTATTAGGTAGTAGTACTGTAGTTTTAGGGCTGCCTTTTCTTAGGTAAGCAGTAAGAAGCTCAGCCTTCCAAATTTGAAGTCATTCATTAAGCATCAAGCCTATTCAGATTCCAAATAATCTTTAGCTTTCAGTTCCTAGATAAATTGTGTAATAGTAACAAGCATTGGGTATTGATGAACCAAGTTTGGAAATGCATGATGCTTGACACTGCTCAAAGGGCTGGTTCCTCCTTTTTGAGAGGAAAAAATGGTTCCTCCCTTTGTTTTCTAACATGTTTGACTAGTCTGATCTCTGGTAAGACTGGTATCACATCATAAAGTTGAACTGGAATGAATTAGAGAAATACTACTACCATACCAATGTTAAAAAGTGCAAGCTCCCCTCTCTGGCACATTTGGCTTTGCCACCACGCCCCTCAGGCTCCACAGTGACAAGAACATAAATCTGAAATAGATCACATAGAGCTGTAAAAAAATCACCTGACTGAGGAACGAGATTGGTATCCTGCAGGCAATGAGCAAAAATCAGCTCAAATAGATGATTGAGATTCAACACTAACTGGGTTGCTGCTCTCAGCCTTGAAAAATTATCTTCTCCGTGTTGAGCAGCCTCCTGTTCTTACTGCCCAATCGTCCACAAGCCGAATGGAAAAGCTCGACGGTATCTACAGACACCAACACAACCGTCAGAGACACGAACATGCTGCAACGGTGAAACTACAACCCCTTCATGTTTTCTGAAAATTGATGTTCTCACGGGAAGGGTACTGATCATACGGAGGCCGGGTAGGGAGATCTTGACTTCGTACCACGCGGACGCGCGCAGCCCGTCGATCCTGTAGACCCGGCGGCCGTGGCGCAGCGGCATGGTCTCGGCCACAAGCCTCGCCGACGCTAAGAACTCCTCGCTGATTCGTCCACCACGCTGCAGGGCGCACACGGAGCTGTCAGGACTCAGGAGAGAGTAGAAGAGGGATAGAAACGGCGGATCAAGGCAGGGGAACGAGGAGGCGTACCCGTGCGCCATGGAAGGAGCAGCAGGAGCGCCGACGACGAGGACGAGGCAGGCGCCGCATAGCGAGGCGAGCAGCGGCGGCGGAGACGGCATGCCTGATGATTCAGTGCGCCGATGGCCGTCGGCCGTCGCAGATGAGCCGAAGAACGGCGAGGGCGAGATGCGGTCGTCGGAGAGGAGAACCGGTGGCGTGGCGTTGCGGGGACTGGGGAGGCTAGACGGGCCTTCAAAAGTTCCTACGGGCCGTTATGAAAAATTTTATGGGCTTTCTTCATGGGCTGCAGAAACCAGCCTGTCAATCAAAAAATAACGACTCGACTCCACCACCACCCCCCGCAGGCAGCAGAACCAACGCCGCGCTGCGGCAGGGTGACTGGGTGAGGCGCGTTTCGATTAGTCCCACCTCGCCGCCTGAAGCTGCGTGGGACGCGGACGAGGCTACATAACAAGCGCCCCTGCCCACGTTGCAACATACTTACCTGGACGGGGTCGACGGGCGATCAAGAAGGCCCGCGGCCTAGGTCAATGGCCCACATTGCACTTGGTGGGTGTGTTGACTTACCATCTCCCTAAGTGGGAGAGTGGACGTCATAATTTGTGGCAGAGGGGGTATGCGTTCGCGCGGCCCCCGCCAAGTCCAAAAATTTTTGGCCCAGTGGGCCTGAGCTCAATCAAGTTGTTGGGCCGTTTTTTGCAGTGTGCTATCGTTTTTCCAGAAAAAAAAGAACCGGTTTTGTGTAAGAATAAGCGCACACGTAGATTTAGTGGCGAGCTGCATGTACAGTGTATTTTAAAAAGTAGTCCCCCTGTCTTTGCGAAAAACAGTCAATGTATTCTAGTAAAATGTTTAAAAAATAACTCTAGAAAACACATGATAATGCATGTACCCATAGATAAACCCAATTAAAATATTTTCCCCTGATTTAGTTTTTCCTTTTTAGCAAATGAGCATCACATAGAATGTACAAATTTTTGATTAAAAAATCATCACACGCCGCATTCCAATACAGGGGAAGTACTTTATTTGAAAGTACGCACAAAAGATGTATTAAGATACAAATCGATTATAGTCCAATGGAGAATCCAATCCGATACAGTCCAAGTCCATGCTATTCGCCTAATACGAGCAGTCATGCCAGGCACTGTTCTAAAAGATACGGGTTATTTTACAAGTAACCGAAGATTGGCTATGCATTCCAAGATCAAACTCCAATAAGCCTATCCTTCACTAGGGGTTTATTGAGCTCGCCCCGACGGCCGCAAGAATCGAAATATAGGTCATGTGGTCACGCTTGTGCTCGCTGGCCGCCTCTGGGTTGTCCACCGAACCAGGTGTTGAATGCCGCCGCCGACGGCCGTCACCACTCCCACGAAAGTAAATGGGCGACAATTGATTCCTCTTCCACGTTTCACCCACGCACCATCGATTCCACTACAAACCGCCACGGGTCGCAAGGCCACGCTCCGCAAATGTGCACTGCGCCTATCTTGCCGGCCGCTTCGAGTGCTCGCCCGCACCACGTGCTAGCCTACCGCCATACGATTCGCACGTGGTTCGCGAGTGAGGCCGTGGGAGGTCTCCACGCGTGCTCCTCACCGCGCCCCGACCCTTCCGCCCCGACTCACACGCGAGGGCCTATAGCGGAAGTAGCGGGCCGCCGCCGTGAAGTGTCGCTCTCTCGTCGGCCGGCAGCGCGAGCTTTCCGCCGCTATGCCGGCGTGCGGCTCCGCCCGGCCATGACCATGCCGCTGACGCCAGTCACGGTACTCCAATCGGCGGGCTCGGGGGTGCTCCGTCGGCGGCCCGGCGGTGCTCAAATCGGCGCGGCGGTGCTCAATCGTCGGGTTCTGGCGGTGCTCCAATCGGGAGCGAGGGGTTGCCTCCATCCGCAGGGGGCGAGGGGCCGACGGCACCATCTCGGTGCTCCGCCTCGGCCTGCTCCGGCTTCCGCCCTCGGCCCACGCGGCCAGGTGCTCGCTAAGACCAAGCGAGGGCGCCGATCGAGTTCGGCGCAAGACCCCATCCGGCACAATCGTAGGCATGGACAAGCGCCGGTGGATGGCCCTGCGCCCTGGCCGCGGCAGCAGAGTGGGCTGCTCCGGGCGTGGGAGGCATTTGGGGCGTGTTTGGTGGACCCTGGCTGTAGTCAGCTCCGGCCCGCTCCACAGGACCAGGCCTGGCCAAGCCAGTCCCAAGCGGTGCAACTGCTCTGTTTGTGTCTATGTACGAAACAGGCCTGGCTCCAACGAGATTGTGTTTGCGTCCAGAGCCTAAGTGGATATGGCTACACAACACTGCCGTTTGGGCTTACCACCTAATGCTTACTCCACGCATTTCATCGAGCACCTAAGGAGCGTACTTCACGGCAGCCATGGTTGCCACTGAGCTCGTCGACGCCGCGCACGCCGCCCCGTCAGCGGCCTTGGCGTCGGCCTCCGCCGCGCTGCGCCCCTGCCACGGACGCGCTCCTCCACGAGCAGGGACCAGTGGCGGTGTCGGTCGCCGAGGAATCGCCAAGCTTGTCCATGCGCCCCGCCGTCGTCTGCCGAGGAGTTGCCGTTCGGAGCCATGGCCAGCCCACGAGGAGCGCCGCCGCACGCCTACCGCCGAGCGCCGCCAGCCCGCCAGGATCCGCCGCCCGGCCCGCCGCGGAGCCCGCCGTCCATAACGCCGCGGCTTGCCGCCGAGGAGTCGCCTTCTTCTCCGACCTAGCAACGCGAAAGCGCGGGAGCAAGGCCGCCGGACGCGAGGAGCTCCACCGCCGGAGATGCCGTGGGACGAGGTGGAAGCAGTGGCGGTGTCCGGCTCGGCCCCGACGACGGCGAGAGGAGCGGCCTAAGCTCGCGCACGGCGGATGGCCCATCTCCTCCGCGACGACGGGAAGCGGAGGCTGAGGACCGTGAGCGGTGGAGGTACCTAGACGCAGCCTGTGAGCCGTGAGCGCTCGCGTGCGAGCCGAAGGCAGCCAGGCCACCGAGATACGATGATTTTGGGCGTTTCTCCAGAGCCATGAGAGAGAGGAGAATCTGCACGAGCTGGGCCTGGCTCGACGACGAGAATATCACACAAACAGCGGAGGTTGCATCCCGAGAAAGTGCAGCCGGGCCCTGGGGGCCAGGTGCACAAACGCGCCCTTGGCTCCCCGCTGGCGTTGTGACAAGGTGGGCTTCTTTTTTTCTTTTTGGTTCTGTTGGGCATGCAGGGACAAGCGCATGCTACAGTGGGGAGAAGAAATTTGATGCTGATTTCTGCGTGGGTGCAGCTGATAGTGTGGTGCATGTGCTGCAGTCTAATGATTTGACTTTTGTTTTGGTTTTGAATTTATATGCGAACTAATACAAATAAGATGACAAGCTTGTCACATTTTGAAAATTCAAAATTTTAAACTGTTCAAACAAACTCAAATAAAGAAATAAAGAAAGCAAATGTTGTAGATCGATAAGTTCTATTTTTTTCATTTGAAATCATTTATTGTCATAAACTCATTTTCTTATAATTTGAAATTCAAAATTTTAAATTATTCAAATGAATATACATGCATCTCCTATTTCTTATAAGTAAACATTTTAAACCATGGATTATATTACTACTGCATTCCTGCCCAGCAACGCCAGTTTGTCCCCTAGTTTTGTTAACCAAGAACCGTGTATTCCGTATATAGAAAGAAATCAGCAAAATTCAACGGTTTCTAGACCAAGACAGGTTGCAAATTGCAACCCCGAGCTTTGAGGGGAGCACGCGATCAGGAGGCACACAAGGAACGAGTGCCTTCTGCATCTGAATTATTTTAATAAAACAATTTCAATATAGTGTAAGCGTCCTAGGGGTTAGTTATGAGCCGATGGGCCTGTCGGCCCGTGGATGGCCGAAAGGGTCGCTGGACACAGGTCGATGTGGCGTTGCGATAGCCGTGAGCTTCATCCAGAAAGGTTAATGAACTTAGCACCTTCGTTCTTTAGGAAATTTTTTTTTTTCAAGACAAGATGCGCTGCAGCAGCAGACGATAAAAAGCGAAGATTAGCCACCACAAGATAGCAGCACAGAGGAAGGTCAATTTTTTAAAAATAAGAAATGAAGAAGAAGAAAAAGGACAGCACAGCAGGGAGTGGGAACAGCGAGGAGGTCGCCGGGGTGTGCAGGCATGCGTGCACTAGCGGCGATGAGCCAGGCAGCCAGGCAGTGGAGTCTTCTCTTCTGGCCAGTGGCCACTGTCCCCCACCCAGTGCAAGTTGCGCGTCTTTTTGCCGCCAAAAAGAAGAAAAAAGGGAGGGGAGGCGCTTCCTTTGCGGTGGTGCTGCCCCCGTTGGCGGCCAGATACGGATACGGGGGACGTGGAAGAAGACGTGAAAGTTGCTTTCGGCGCCCGCGTTTGAACCCGTTGCTAGTTGCTGCTTGCCGGACTCGGATGCTTTTGCTAGCATGTTCAGGATCACATCACGTCACACCACAACACAATGCCGTTTTGCCGTGACGGGACGGACGTGTAGTGAAGAAGGCCAGACCTCAAGCAGCTCGTGTACGGTACGGAGAGAATAACACAGTGCAACGCTGCACATTTCTGCGTTGAAACCTGTAGCCAACAGCCAGTTTTGCGTGCACGGCGCGCGCCCGGAGGCCCAGGACCTCGTACCCGTAGGTTCCATTCCCCTCCGTTTCTCGCCCGCCCACGCCACGATTCCAGCGCTCACATGGAAGGTAAGGACAAACACTGTGCACTGTACAATCACCGTGTACTGTTTCCTCGCTGTACTTGTTCAGTTATATCACGCCAAATTTAGGCGCCGTACGGTACCCTCCGAATAGTGAGCGTTGCGTGCTTTCCTGCACGACTGGGTTTTCGTTCGTGCGGGACGATCCGGTATTTTTGACGCGCCGTCCGTCCGGCCGGTGCGGCGGTGCGTACGTACTTTGGCACCAAGTGATTGGGGCTCCAGCGGACGATTCTGATGAACCCGATGGAATCACTCAACTGGTCCGACAAATTTACCAATCGCCGTCGTTAGTGATTGCGCTCTGGACCTTGACCAATTCAACCGAGTTTTTGCTGCCTGGACCGGACCACGCGACACCGACCCCACCTCCTCATGGAATGTTGTTTGCGTGTGGTATGTCAAATATATGCCACTTTACAAACTATTGTTCCTAGCACGCCACATCTATTCATCACTGTGGGCGTTCGGTAAATACGAACCGATCCGTTCGGTTCTTTGGTATCGGTAAAATTCGGTTCACGAGAAATGCGGCATCGATCGGTTCTAAAATTCGGTCCGGGGATTTCGTTTCGGTAAATTTGGTTCGGTTTAGGTATTTACCTAACGATCTCAACTGCTCACAAAGAAGATGTAATATCATGTTCTAAAACTAATTTTGACATAATTTCATAGATAATAATGGTACAAAATACAAATGCATATAAAAGTCCACATAACTATAAGTGTTAGTGCCAAAATATATAATATAATAGTCTATAATAGTATAATTAATAATATAACAAATTACTTAAACTTGTCACATTTCGGTAACCGGTAAGTTCGGTAAATTCGGTAAGTCGGTTTCGGTATTTACCTCGTAAAGTCGGTTCTCGAACCAATCCCGAGCGAACCGTGTATTCGGTTTCGGTACTATTCGGTTCGGTTCCACCGGTTTTTCCCGGTTTTCGTTTTTCGGTTTTTTTGGTTTTTGCATTTTATTGCTACCGTGATCTATTCATAGCACAGACAATTAAGTACTCATTTATGGCCCTATTTGGTCACTATCTCGCTCATGCAACAACTAGTAATCCCAAACAGGCAAACACTAGAGAGGAATGATGCGAATTGTTAGGAGTAGTCGATCTTGAATAAAGCGTGAACTAAGAAATATGTTAAATTTCAACCGCTGAACCATCATGTAGTCGTTTTTGTGTAGATGATGTCATTTAGGCCTTTTTGCTCCTAGTCTTTAAAACATGCTTTTTATAATCGAAGAAAGTATATTGTAGAAAACGTCTGGCTTATAGGACATGATATGCATCGTTTAGCCATCTGGGGGTCCAAGTGGGTGCTGACCGCGTCTATTTTCCGTTCTTTTTCATCTTTGTTTATCAAGGGACATTCTATCTCTCTACTATGTGTATTTACAAGCTTATTGGTTGTGCACGTTAGCTTTGTTTATGAAGGGGCATTCTATCTCTCTATCTCTATTTACAGTTAAACTTATCGGTTATTGGTCATTGGTATTTGAATTATCCTCTTGTGGCACATCATTTTTTCCACGAGAGAGATGGTAAGACTTTAATAATTATTATACAAACATAAAGACAACCATGCTAATAAGAGGCTTACATGCGCATGATGTCAGCAGAATAGCCAAGCTACAAATGGATACCAGAGAATAAAAAAATCAACCGCTCGGCCAGGCTGAAACAAAAGACCAACCAAATCTATAGTGTCAGACAAGCGAACGATGCAAATCCACAAGACCGTGTCAATACACAGTACAATAGTTTTAGCCTAACCAATGGAGCGTATCCCAAGGGCCAAGGCCTCTCAGTCGCCGTCGATTGATTTTTTATTAACCACTCATTTGATCATCTCACACAGCGCACCGGGTACACGCCTCGAAAATCCATTGACGGCCCCACCGCACGGGCCCCTCCGGAACAGCAGTCACGGCCGGCACGCGGCGCTTTAATCCACGTGGATCCCCTCCCTCCCTCCCTCCCGCAACTGCAGGGACCCAGCCCACGAGACAGCCCTCTTCATGACGCCTGCGGGCCGCAAACCGAGCCACAGAGCTCCATGCACCGAGCCCACGCGGCCTTCCCGCGCCACGATGGCCACGATCACGCCGACCCCCAGACCGCACGGCTTTTCAAAATCATCAGGGGAAGGTCCAAATTAACATTCGCCAAGAGGGGATTAACGATTAAAGTAAGCGGGTTTATGCGATGATGAAAACGTAAACAACTGGTATAACACACCCCCCTCCCAGGTTATTAACCTCTCGGGCTCGAGGCCTTCCTTCCCCCTTTGGGCCGCTCGACCGCCTCCGCCGCTGCCTTGCTCCCTCCGCGCCCACCACGAACGAAGCGCACGCGGCACGCGCGGGGCGCAGCCTCCCCGCGCGCCTCGCCTTCCCACTGCTCTGGTCCTCCCCCTCTCAGCCCGCGCCTCCTCTTCCTCCACCTCCTCCTAGGGTTAGGGCAAGGCGTCCGCGGGGGTGCCGCCGGCGCCCGGCGCAATGCGGAGGCCGTCGGGAGCCAGGGCGCCATGCCGCCGCCCGCGCGATCAGGTGCTCGTGGCTGTATCTCCCTCGCCTACGCGCTCGCCGTGCTGCTCCTCGAGTCGCCGCTCGTGTCCACGTCCTGCCCGGGGCGGGGGCGGGGCGTCCGCCGCGGCGTCGAGGAAGCTCCACCTCGACGGCGCGTGGGAGGCCGCGGGTGGGACGTGCCGGCGCGCCCGCTAAGCACCCGCACAGGGAGACCCTCTCGGCGGACGCGGGGCGAGGACGGGCGCGTCGGTTGGCGGGGATCGTCTCTGGCCTCGAGCTCCGCCACCTCAACTCCACCCGCTCAGGCTCGCTTCGCAAGGTCGCCGCCGAGGCCGCCGAGTCAGGGGCTCGCGTGTTCTCCGACCTGGAGGCTCTAGCGACGGCCCAGGTGTCCTCGCTTGATTCGTCAGGGGGAGGAGGAGAAGGGGCAAAATGCCCGCACTCGATCGTCCTCAGCGGCGACGAGTTCCGGGAGAAAGGGGCGGACGGTGGAGCTGCCGTGCGGGCTCACGCTGGGTTCGTATATCACGGTCGCTGCGACGCCGCACCGGGCGCACCCTGAGCGGGATCCTAAGATCACGATGCTCAGGGAGGGGAAGAGCCGATCATGGTGTCGCAGTTCATGATGGAGCTGCAGGGGGCTCAAACGTGGACGGCGAGGACGCCGCCCAGATTCTCCACTTCAACCTCGCCTCCGCGGCGACGACTGGAGCGGCAAGCCGGTGATCGAGCAGAACACCTGCTACCGCATGCAGTGGGGCACTCCGCTCCGCTGCGAGGGCTGGAGGTCCCGTGCCGACAGGGAGACTTCAGTCTGCACCCTCCACTGTCACCAGATAAATAAAGTATTACGGATTACATTGGCACAAGGATTTTATTCTGATTGGATTGTTCTGCAGTGGATGGGTTGGCCAAGTGCGAGAAGTGGATTCGGGATGATGAAGGGCGGTCGGAGGGAGTCAAAAACGTCATGGTGGCTGAACCGGCTCATTGGCCGCACAAAGACCGTCTCCGTTGATTGGCCATACCCATTCGTGGAGGACCGCCTGTTTGTTCTAACTCTCACTGCTGGATTGGAGGGTTACCATGTGAATGTTGATGGACGCCATGTGACATCATTTCCATACCGCACTGTAAGTGGCTCTCGCTTTCGCTTGCACTACATGGATTGGCGGGGAATGGAATTGTAATATTATTAATATATATATGGGTTGGTGCACTGCCGTCCGTGTTTGGCACTATTGTTAACTTTTGTCTCTGGTGGTGCTGGTAGGGATTTGTTCTTGAGGATGCTACTGGCTTATCATTGAATGGGGACCTAGATGTGCAATCAGTGTTTGCGGGGACTCTGCCCACCACACATCTAGCTTTTCTCCACAGAAACACCTGGAGATGTTACCCAGTTGGCAGGCCCCTCCCCTTCCCAGACGAACCAGTTGAGATTTTCATCGGTATCCTGTCAGCAGGCAACCATTTTGCTGAGCGTATGGCTGCGAGAAAGACATGGATGTCTGCTGCTCAGAAATCGTGAATGTTGGCGGCCCGTTCTTTGTTGCCTTGGTAAATCTTGAAGACCAAACTCGAGTACCTTTTTTTTTTTGGTGTTGGATTTGAGCTGATCATTGTTCTTTTCTGCAGCATGGCAGAAATGAGGTTAATGTGGAGCTGAAAAAGGAGGCTGAGTTTTTTGGGGACATTGTTATCGTGCCATTCATGGATAGCTATGATTTGGTTGTTCTCAAGACAATTACCATATCTTGAGTACGGGGGTATGTCTAAGTGCTTTTGCTCTTCAAAAATTTGCTACTATGAATCTTCGTCCTATATTGAATTTGTCCTCTCAGGTCAATGTTGTATCTGCTAGATACATTATGAAGTGCGATGATGATAATTTTGTTAGACTTGATTCAGTAATGGCTGAAGTGAAGAAAATCCAGAATGGTGTAGGAGAATCTCTATATAGGGAACATGAATTACCACCACAAGCCATTGCGCGATGGGAAATGGGCTGTTACTTATGAGGTAAACTTATATTCATTCCACAATGATCTCATGTGCCCGTTCTCCTTCCATTGATTGAAAAGATTGAAAAATGAAAATGAAGATGCCCTGCAGCTCTATGTTGTTGTAGGTAACTGTTCAAAGCATGGTATTTCATTTCATTTGTATGGCTATTAAACAACATTAGCAATAGCAATCAAACATGTTTCCCTTGTACTCCCTCCGTCTCTAAATACTTGTCGTTTGCGCTTCCCAAGAAACGACTAAAATTAAATTAAAATTAAAATTAAAATTATTTTATAATTATAGTATATAATTAGTACCATTGGAAAGATCTTCGAATCTAGTTTTAACAAGTTTATTTGAAGCTACAAATGTTTCACATATTTTCTACAAATCGAGTCAAACTTGTGGCACTCACACCAAAAGCGACAGTTAAGAAGGGATGGAAGGAGTAGGGTCTAAATCGTTCATGAAGCCTTGAAATCAGATAAAAATTAATTCGTCGTACCCTGATGTCAAATATACGGAATCTTTCTCTATTCAAAGAAATCTAATAAAGGTTCATTTCCGGAAAATATATCACATAAGTATCACATAACTGAATGAGTTAATGCGCCAACGCTACATGGATTAGCTCCATGAGTTGAATTGTGTAAGTATGGTTTTCCTTGGAACAAAATCGGTTCTGTCAATCTTTTTCCTGCAAGTGTTTTTGCACTATTTTACTTATGTAATTTTTCTGTTTTTGTCCGAACAACTATGTGTGTTGACTTTTGTTTCATATGCACTGAGGAAGCTGTAGCCTTGAATCTTCTAATCTTCACTCAGTTTACAGCTTTTTGATCTTCAATCAATACCTTTTTCCATTGTTAAAATTATGAGGCTATTTTGTGTTGCTGAGATTGGCTTGCTGTATGCATTTTTCATTCAATAATTACTGAAAGCTTATACCACTCCGTTTGTTAATATACCCACTATATTCTAATTAAATTATGTAATAACTTTTATCGTATCTGCATCCAATTAAAAAAGAATGAAATTTGATCTTTTGTACATTTAATATTTTCAACAGTAAAAGTTGACATAACAGATTGGTTATTGCTGTAGGTATTACACTGCTACTGTTGGCTTTTGTTGAATTAGTCTGTACAAAGATATTTTACGGTCTTACCCCTCAAATTTGACTGTCATGCACCTTTTATCTCATAATAAATCACTTTTTATATCATACTTGTGCCAGTAATACAGAACTTAGCAAAAAGCATTATCCTCTACCTCACTTCACTCTCTGACTCAGTATATCAGCTTAAAAATCGATGGTTTACCAGAGATGCCCTTTTTATCCTTTTACTTCGTTCTCTTATTACAAGTGGCCCCTTCATGTTGCCTGGAGAGTACTGGACTGTTTCAACATTTAATGCATGCATTTCTCATCTATGCTTATCTTCTGTGCTTTACAGGAATGGCCAGAAGAGGATTATCCCATCTATGCAAATGGTCCTGGATATGTTATATCCTCTTCGACATCAACTGAATCCATTCTATCAGAATTTTTAAACCATAAATTAAGGGTAGGCTCAGTTGATTGCTTCTTGTCTGCATTTTGTTACAGTAATAGGGCACATATGTTATAAACAGTTTGCATTCTTTTATTTACAATAACTTGGGACCTACCTGATCATATCTCCTTTCAGAAATTCATAAACAAACTACCATTGATTACTGTACCACTAGATAGCTGCTACATGAGTTTGTAAGATGCACATGATGCGACAAGAGTCTAAGTTTCATTTCTTGCTGTGCAGCTTTTTCAAAATGGAGGATGTGAGCATGGGCATGTGGGTCGAGCGGTTCAACAACACCAGATTTGTTAAATATGTCCACAGCATCAAATTTTGTCAATTCGATGCATAGATGATTATTACACTGCACACTACCAATCACCAAGGCAGATGTTGTGTTTGTGGGACAAGCTGCAGGCTGGAAAAGCCCAATGTTGCAATATGAGATAGCAGCAATGGAGATGGTGGTAGTGGGTAGGCCCATCCTTATTCACAAGAGAGTTGAGAACCTAGAAGCCTTGAGATTAACTTAAAAGAATATTGGCTGAAAATAAATTAAACCCTCGAGATGACTGACAAATGGCCATTTAACGGATTTTTTTGGTATAGCTGACCAGGTGGTGTTTAAGCTGGAAAATGGAAACAAGGGGAATGAACAGCAGCCTGTAACGCCTTTCCTGATTGAGCGTGCGGTGCTCTTCTTTCTCAGCGCATAGAGACGGAGTTCTGTGAGCAGTATGATACCTGCTTGGGGGCTTGATTTGTAAATGGGACGGGTAGAAAGTTTAGTTAAATAACTGTTACTTTTTGGCACGATTGGCTGTGGTTGCAGTCATAGACAACCCAGCTGGTACAGATGAGCGAAGTTGGTAGTGTACAGAATTTTGCTGTGCTACTTATCTTAACATGGTCATAAGTTATGACTTGATTGGCAGGTGGACTTGTCACTATCTCACGACTTAAGCTCTGTGACTTTTTGACATTTAACTGCAGTTATTACTCTTACAAATTATAATTCAGTTTCTACTCCTTTCATTCTAAACTACTCCAGTCCACTTTGGTTTTGTCCTTTTTTTTGGTGTAATTTTGACCAAGTTTATACGAAAATGAATCAATATCTAGAACATTAAATCAGTTTCATTGGATTCTATACATGAAATATGTTTTGATAGAGAATTTATTTGAAATGCAGATGTTAATATATTTTTTCTTCCTAAAACTAAATAAACGTTAGAGAATTTTAAAAGTTAGCTGTAATTTTAATTTGGAACCGGAACGGATGAGGTTTGAGTATTAGTTTATGCTCATGCATACTGATGCGCACCTAACATAAAAGATCGATCTATGTAGACAATGATTAGCTTCCTTTGTATGCGTCAAAGTATTATTAACCTCATTTGGAGCAAATTTGATGTAAATTTATACTGTATATGTAAAGACTACTCTCACATATATAAACGCACGTTTTCGCTCATCTAATAATGAGCCTGTTTAGGATCCAATTCTTTAGAGTTAGTTTGAGCTGGTTTGTGCTCCGCACAAAAAAGGGATTAGCATTATTGACCCCATGAGAAAGCACTAACACCTTCGGCTCACAAGACTGGGAAAAGGCTTCCGCGACGAGGAAACCGGCTACTAGTTAGGAAGTCTAACCCAAAAGACTCAAACAGGAGGGCAAGGGCGGAGCCACGTTATTCTAGCCCGGTGCACAGGCACAAGGACCAAGATGATTTTGTGTGTAAATTGATTAACATTCACCATGTATCATATGAAAAAAATCGAGAGGTTACTTGAAGCATCTAGGCCCCCTAGATTGGGTTTCACATTGATGATAATGTAATTATCATGACTAACGTGTGTTTTGCGTAGCTTGATGTGAGTTAGGTCATGATAATGGTGATCTCGCTAAGAGTTTGTTCTACGCCCATTTGGAATTTGCCTTCGGTTTTTCCGAGGATGGGCGACAAGGTTAAGGGCCGGCCAGTTCCATTGTCGACGAGTTGGGTGACATCGGATTAGTTGTTAGACTTTGTTTTTATTTTCGCCGCACTATTAAGGGGGTACGAATGAGTAGCTTGACCTAGGTGAGTCTAGAGACGAGTTGTATGCACACTTGAGTTTTTTTAGCACTAGGTAGCTCTAATTTATGCCTCGACTTGTTGAGTTGAAGCAATTCACGAAGACGCGAAGATGGAGATGAAAAAGGACCTCAAAAGGCCGACCACGCGACCGACCGGACGTCGCTGACCGGGCCGGACCCGGCAGGCGTAATCGGGCGAGAGCATGTTCGGCGAGGTCCAACCGGACGCTATAGCCGACCGGACGCTGTGGAGGACCGAAAAGCACCGACCGACGCTCGGTCGGCGGTCGAGCGGTCGTTTCGCTCGACCGGACGCGATCGACCCGGACCCTTGACCTGACTCACAGCGGCCCGGCCAGTCCGCTCGTGTAAGCGTGAAGTCGATTTCATGGAGTTGCTTAGTGGGGGCTATATATACGGTCCCCACGACCTTGCCCTCTTGCCCATTTGTTCGCCTCGAGAAACACCCCTTGAGAGTGCACGTGAAGAGCAAGAGCCTTAAGGTGGTCATCCATGCAAGATTAAGGATTCCAGAGTGTTTTGAGAGATCAATTGTGCATCCACTCTTCCCTAGTTTGTTGAGATCAAGTGAGAGTTCGTGCTTGTTTTTTCAGGATCGCCATCACCTACTCGCTTGGTGGCGGATCATGGCTTGAAGATCACCCTAAGTGCTTGGTGGCTCAAGCAAGTTTGTGAGCGTTTTGGGTGATTCACCATGACCTGAGTGCTCAAGAATCAACCCGTAGAGAGCACTTAGTTCTTTAGTGAGGACTAAGGGGGGAGCCGATACTCCGAGAGTGCTCCAACGAGGATTAGGTGTGGCGACACCTCGATACCTGAAAAAATCGCCGTGTTCCTTCCTCTCTTTACCCCGTGATTTAAATTCAAGAATTCTATTTCATGTCTTTACATTTTAGAATTGCCATGCTAGAGTAGGATTGGAACCTAGGGTGCAAAACTTTGTGCGGTAGTTGTTAGAAACACACTTAGGCACAAGAGGGTGAATATGGGCTAGTAGGTTGTTTTATTTGAGTTAAAATTTTAGATTAGCCCAATTCACCCCCCTCTTGGACACCTCGATCCTTTCATTATTACTTGTAGGCGGTTTCACCTTCATCTTCAATTTAGCTCTTCCCCGTAGGAGGGTTAGAGGGGGCTGGTTTTATCTAACCCAATAAAAACAAACTAGCTAAAAAGCTCACTTTGTATCTTTTTAATAAAGAAAAGCTCTTTGTATCTAGATGAAGGCAGCATATGTATGGTTTATTTCTCCACCGTTTGGTGTATGTAACTCCTATACACTTGATGATCATTAAAAGTGATGTAGGTTCAGGCTAAAAAAAAAGACATGTGTTAATTAGAGCTAGGCTCGACATTGTCCACTAAAAGTGCATTTTTTCTCTTCCTCCATCCACACGAAATGATTAGAAAATGACATTTAATGTCAATCTAACCCTCCCTCCAAACACCCCTAGGGCTATAGTTAGTTTAGAGTTAGAGTTAGTTTCTTGCTCTAACTAAGCTACAATCCAAACAAGCCCAATAAAGTAAGTCACTAAGCGGGGAGAGTCCCAACCTCGAGGGCGAGCCCGCAGGGTATTTTTGTAAGAGTTTCATAGCATTAAAATTCAAGTGCCACGTAAGCAAATTTTTCATGATGTGGCAATGTAGTTAATAGGAGAGTTCCATCAATTTTTTTTGAGAATTACACAAGACAACGCAGACGCTCACAACGCTTACAACATCGCCCACACCAAATGCACCCTACCCCTATGATCACCTCCGGATGAACACAGATTCTCGGTCACCATAGAGCACCATTGCCGACGGAACGCCGCTTACCACTTAATGCATAGCGCACCTCCTTGAAAAATCCTGGGAAAGGTCTGCGAGCACGAGTTTGAACCCCGGTGGGTAGCGCCCCCACCGGAACCCCCTACCATTGGACTACAAGCCAATTCAGAGAGTTTCATCAAATGTAGGAGGAGTTTCACCCTCATGAACCTCACTTAATTTTTAGAATGACACAATCAACGCAGGGAAAACACAACACGACACTCACCCCCCAGGAACACAGTACGCGAAACCCCACCCTATAGGAGCACCCTCTAGAGGAGGAAGCCCCCTGGTAGATCCGGAGATTCTCCCACCGTGGTCTAAGTACCATCGGAACGCCGCTTACCACTTAATGCACAACACGCGATCTGGAAAATCATCAAAAGGTGAGAGGAGTTTCAACCCCTAGTGAAACTCTCACAACGCCCCTAGGTAACTGACCTTCACAATCTAGGTAACTGACCTTCAGCGTAAACAATTTCGTCAGCCCACGGCTGGAATCTGACATTGCCGCAAGAAGACTAGTAACCCATAACCCCAGAAGCCCACGGGTTGGAAAACAAAACATCTGACGAGCTGCTGGCCTGCTGCCATATAAGGCCAGAGAGATTGCCCAGGGCCCGCCGCCGCGCCGACCTTGCCGTCGCGCGCTCCTCTTCCTTACCCCCACGTTGCCTCCGGCTCAATCCCCACCGGCACCACCTCGATGAGCCGCCGATCACAACCAGCGGCCTCGGCCCACCCAAGGATACACCCCGCGCCGCCGCCGCCGCCGCCGCCGCCGCGCAATGGTATGGCGGCGCCTCGATGCCGTTCCCCGACCCGGGTGCGGCGGCGCTGCACGGATGAACCCCGGCTTCGCCCCAACCCCTTCTTCAATAACCCCTCTTCCAGAACCCCGCTGCCCTAGCTGCCTACCACCCCAGCAGCAGCAGGCGCAGGCAGGCGCATCACTTCGCCTCCCATGCGTACCACCAGGCTCCTGCCGGTAACGCCAATCACCGCCCGACCAAACCCGTCGCCGCTGACAAACCTGCGCCGCCGGGCACCCAGTCGAAGCAGCAGCGGCCACCGGGCAACCAGCAGGCCGTGCTCGACCGGGCGCAAGAGGCAGCGAGAGAAGGCTCGGAGGAGCTCGTGAAGGGCGGGGAGGGCGTTACGGCGTGGAAGGTGGCGCAGGCGGTGCTGGTGGCGCTCAAGGCCGACTCGTGGACTCCCTCATGTCCAGCCCCAGGATGTGCCCTGCGGGACCTCTTCCTAATCGAGGGCAAGGTCGGCACTCAGTACCTGTAGTCACAAATATGACGTACTCCCTTCTGTCTAATCGTATTAGAAGTCACTACAACACTTAGTGCAAAAATTAAGCTGTGGTACATGATCAAAGCTAGTTATAAGTAGCATCTAACGAAACTAGAATCATTAATAAAGGAGTAGTCAGTCTTATCTTATCAATTATATAACGGTCGATTTAGACGAAGTTGTTTGTTGACCGAAAGTGTGAGGGCATTTTATTCCGCATGCAATTGCAATTCTTGTTTAGCTCCTTCTATTAGTCTCAAGTCATTACTATTCGGTAGAAATTACTTAGCCATTCTGGTAATTTACTGTTGATGAGCATTATTTGGCGCTTTCAGGTGAATGCATTCATACATTGCTATGTTGCAGCAAGAAAAATTGTAATGGTTTATGATCTCGAGGTTGAGATATGCAAGAATGAGGGGTTTTGCAATTTGAAGAGCTGGGTTTGGGACCTTTCCTTCAGCACCCACTGGTTGCACATTATTTTTCAGTGCCAACTGATTTGTCTGTGGTGCCTAAGCTTTCTAGTGAGGAGATTGTCAGTGTCCTGATGAAATTTCTGGATAAATCAAAGAAAGAATCGCACTTGTAGATTTCTTTTGAATCATCTCAAGAAAATCAGAGAAAAACCAGTCTCTGGGAAGGAAAAAAAAAAAAAAAAAAAAAAAAAAAAACAGGGTATGTACTTGTTTCAAATCATGTATTTATTATCTTTCATTTCGACATGTGATTTGAATATTGACTCTGGTGTGCTCCGATACTCTGAAACAGAAATGCCATTCTACTTTTTACTAATTTTAGGAGGTTTTGTAGGTTGCATATTTCCATTACTACAACAGGCCAAGCAAACAGAAGTGTCTGCTGCAAAGTTTCTAGGAAATATGAGAGTGATTCTGGTAATAGTAGTCAGGAAGGATTTGTTGAAAAATGCAAGTTTCCGTAATCACAAAAAGGAAAAGCTTTGGACAAGAGGTTTATTTCTTTAACTAATGTCGTATAAAGCAGTTACCAGGCATCAATAAGCATATCCATTTTTGATTTAACCGATGATGAAACTAATGGTGATACTGGTTCTGAGGATGGTAAATCTGATGATAATGAGAATAAGAATGAATGTTCTGTTCTTGACAAAAAAAGATGGTGATAACCGTGTGAATAGCTGCCCATATCCGTCAAAAAACTGAAGAACTGGAAAGGCTTGGTTTGAAATCTGAAAATTAATAAAAGGCCATCTTTAGAGAATAGCAAGCCAAAAGAGAGCGGAAAAAAAGGGAAAGTAACTGAAAAAGAAAATTTGAAGAAATCTGAGTCCTAGCTGTTCGTGCAAGCAGCCTAAGAAGCAGCAAAAGGTGCAAGACCATGAAGCATCACCGAATTGTTTCCTAAGTATAGGTAAGCTGGAGAATTTTGTAACAACATGGAAGGGAAATATGTAAAACATCCAGTTCAACAGGTACGTTTAGTACTCATCATAATTGATTCTATATTTTCTTTAAGTAATTGTGAAGCTGAGTAATCTAATGAGGGCTGCAAGCCTGCAAGCATACAACCTCCTTTGTCTCTACCAAATTGCTCTGTCTGGACTTTCCTTTTTCTGAAACTAATTTGATTGTACCTGTAACTGGCGCAGGTTTTGGAAATGTTAGCAAATTACTATGGAAGAACACTAAAAGAGAAGAAGAGAATAATAAATTTCTTCTCACAGTACCCAGGCATTGGCCTTCTCAATGTTGCTGTGAGTTGATTATCCTCTTTTATTCATTAAACTTGAATTGTGAATCTTTACTCTAGTTACTATTCATTAATGACCTTTGACCTGCACTGTGTGATAATAACACACAAATTAGGAACTGGTTGGCCTGATTTTGAATTTCTCTAGTCATGTAGATCCCTCAAATCGTCTTATATGATTTGGACTTTTGTAGGAGCGATTGTTCATCCTTTTTTTTTTTTGTGAACGAAAAGATCTAGTCATTGAACAGTTTAAAATAGGGCGTGATATATGATGATTCTGTTTGGCTCGGCATTCAAGTGATTATGTATTAGATCTTAAAATTCAGGAAAAGTTCAAATGTTCACCTGTTTAGGTGTTCGATTGAAACCTCAGGTAGCAATGCATGTTTTGAATGTGATGCTATGAACAGGCCAGGTTAGTTATTCTAGGTACGTAGAGGTAGAAATTTGTTGACCTTGCATATTCATTGTTTATTTTTTGTACATGAATTTTGTCCCCTATTTTTGTTATCAATTGATTATTGATGTATTTGATCAGTGTTACCATTTTTAAATCTTTCTTTTTAACTTTGCTGCCATGGACATGCAGGTTAAATCAATGGGATGTGGTTTTGCTGGATAGCATTTATGATGTGATACAGCTTGCTAGTGAGAATAATGTGTCTTCAAGCCCTCTTCCTAACACCACCACGAGGTTATGGAAATAGAGCCTCCAAGTAAAGAAAATACTGGTTGTACTGATGGAGCCCATAAGAAGGGTGAAGACAACAGGGCTGGACATAGTGTGTACTCTCTCTCTCTCATTTGGTTCAACTGCACTTGATACTCATTTTTTCTGCTGAACACTGTACATAAGAATGTCCTTTTCATATGTCCATTTGTTCATGCAGGTGTTGCTATTGATGATGTCATCAGGAGGATAACGGAATATATTGAATCCAACAGTAAAATATCTGGTGATGTGACTTTTGCAAGTGAGGGCACTTAATGATTGTGAAGCATGGGTAACTACTCAATTTTCAGCAGATCAATTCAGTGCTCTTGGTCATGGGACATTCCTTGAGTTTTTGGACAAACATTGTCATCAGTTCGAACTGCTTTGAATAGTTTCTTGAAGGAGGGTACCTGTAATTCTTCATCTCTGGAAGTTTCTGTACTGCAGCAGCAAATTGAATTTTTACTTTGTCAAGCTGAGAGTAATTGGCTGGAAGATGGTGGCTTTTCAGAGGATAGTTTCGTTATGCTTCTTAAAGGCAATTTCAACAATAAGCTTTAATATCGTGCAAGACAAATCTGGTAAAGGAGTTCCTGGATTTATTGAGGGGCAGAAGAAAGACATACAAACACGTAGTTTAAAATTTTCCATCTCTTTGTTGGAGAAACGGTGGTCTGGAACTTTTGCCAAGTAGACATGAGAATGGTGATGAACTGGGAAACAGTGTCGCTAAACAATCTTATTATTGTGGTACAGTTTGCTCACGAGAGGCAATTAATTGTTTACTGAGGGCTCCTATGCTGTCTGATCTGCATATTTGGTCCCATTGGGATTCACTATTTGCTCCTACACTGGGCTCCTTTGTACATTGGTTGCTGAATACTGGTCCAATTCAAGATCTAGCATGTATTGCAACCACAGACGGTAGGTTTATTAGAGTAGATTCATCAGCCACAGTTGACCAGTTTCTGGAAGCTATTATCCAACGCTCACCATTTCAAGTTGCAGTGAAACTGCTTTCACTGCTATACATTTACAATGGTTCTCACGAACACCCCAATGTCATTGCTAAAATGTTATGCACAGCGAGCAATAAAGCTCATAGTAGATAACAACAATGATTTGATGAATGCTAAATGTGAAAACAAAATATTTATGCCTGACGAGCCCCAAAACCCTAAGTAGTGAAAGCTCTACTTGGTTTGCTGGTCAGTGTCAAGAAAGCTCTCAGGTGTCATCTGCAAGATTGATCAGGTCTGATAGCTTGCCAAACTTTGATAACACTGTTCATTTGATTCTTGAAATTTGTACTTGATTGTCTTGGTCATCTACCTCCAGAGTTCCGTAGTCTTGCAGCAGACATACTATTGGCAGGATTTCGGGTTGTTACTAAGAACTGGCATGCAGTTATGTTGCATGAAGCCACTGAAAACGGGCAGCTTTGCATGCTTCATGATATTGGCTTGTCACTTGGAGTTGTGGAATGGGCTGAAGATTGCGTAGGTTGTGTTTAACTGAAGAAGTTCATGTGCAGACAGAAATGCATTCTTCTGCCAAGCTTGCATCACTTGCATCTGAGGTAGCCACGAATGAAAATTCTAACATGCATATTTCTAGTGATGTGAATCACGATGGATGAGAGGAGACAATCGTTTCCTGGCATAAAGGATCAGGTTGGTATAGATAATGAAGACAACAAGATGTTAAATCCTGCTGGAACTGAGGCAGATATTGCAGAACTACATTATTAGCAGATCTTCCATGATGGAAGAAACAAATCTTGAGGAAGCATCACTTGTTATTTGAGACTATCACGGGCGAAAAGAGTTTGGTCTGGATCAGGCATTAAGTGAGACTGAGAATAGCTTGTTAAAGAAGCAGCATGCCAGACTTGGCAGAGCATTGCATTGCCTTTCGCCAAGAACTATATTCCCAGGATTCTCATCTACTTCTTGAGCTGGTAAGCTTGAACTATGCTCTTCCTTTACACTCAGATTTTGTTGTGTGCTTGGAGCTTACATGGAAAAAATTGAGATTTTTTATTTTTGGCCAATCATATATCAGGTACAGAACGCTGGCGACAATACATATCCTGAGGATGTTGAACCAACATTAGCATTCATTCTCCAAGAGAATGGTATTGCTATTCTAAACAATGAGAGGGGATTCTCTGCTGAGAACATTAGAGCACTCTGTGATATTGGTAACTTCGACAAAGAAAGGATCAAACCAGGGTTATATTGGAAATAAAGGCATTGGATTTAAGTCAGTTTTCCGGGTAGGTATTAACATAACAGTAACTTTTAAGTTACTATATTGTCCACGGTTTCATAGATTCACTATTGTATTGCTTATTTTAGTTTATTGGTACATACCCTATATCTTGTGACTTTTGAGTTGTCTGGGGAATGAATATACCAATTAATTTTGTCACTTATGTTTTGTAGGTAACTGATGCTCCGGAGATCCATTCAAATGGTTTCCATGTGAAATTTGATATCACAGATGGCCAGATTGGTTTTGTGTTGCCAACTGCAGTTCCACCTTACAGTACCACTTCTTTTAGTAGAATGTTGTCCGTTGAAGATGACAAGGATGCCCATTCGTGGAACACTTGCATTTTACTTCCCTTCAGATCAAAATTTAGGGAGGGCACTGGTATGTGCTCCATTGTGTCTTTGTTTTCAGATCTGCACCCATCTCTACTGCTGTTCCTTCATCGACTAAAATGTATCAAGTTTAAGAATTTGTTTGATGACACACTTCTGATTATGAGAAGGGAGGTTCTTGGTGATGGCATTGTGAGAATCTCACATGGGATTGAGACAATGAGTTGGTTGGTGGTCAGTAAGAGGTTACAAGGTACTATTGTGCGGCATGATGTGTCCACCACAGAGATAGCTGTGGCATTTACTTTGCAGCAGACTGAGAAAGGAGATTATGAACCTTACTTGAAGCAGCAACCTGTGTTTGCTTTTCTTCCTCTAAGGAATTACGGTCTTAAATTCATTCTTCAAAAAGGAGATTTTGTTTTACCATCTTCCAGAGAGGAAGTGGATCTTGGATAGTGCATGGAATCAGTGGTTGTTGTCTGAATTCCCTTCTTTGTTTGTCAGTGCCCAAGAATCCTTTTGTTCTCTTCCCTGTTTTAGGGGAGGTGCGGAAAAAGCTGTCACAGCCTTCTTGAGTTTTATTCCTCTAGCAGGAGAGGTTCATGGATTCTTCAGCCAGCTTCCTCACTTGATCCTTTCCAAGTTGCGTCTGACCCGCTGCATGTTTTGGATGGCTCTACTGTGCAATGGGTCTATCCATGCAATACACTTAGGGGTTGGGATGAACAAACTAAAATGCTATTGTCCGAAGGCTTACTTCATGAACATCTTGGCCTTGGTTACCTCTCAAAAGATATTGTTATATCTGATAATTTATCAAAGGGCCCTAGGTATTCATGACTATGGACCAAACATTTTGCTCGATACCATCTCATCTATTTGCCTAATTAATGGTTGTATTGAGTCATTGGGCCTGGAATGGCTGTGTGCTTGGTTTGTTAACCTTTATCTGATGTTGCTGGCTCATTCTTCTCGAAATGTTTCCTCAGCCGCGAAACCTCGAAGATGTTCTTTTGGATAAAGTTAGGAAAATACCATGCATCCCACTTTCAGATGGTTCATTTAGCTCTGTTTCAGATGGTCCTATATGGTTGCCATATGATGTTGTCAGTTCCATTCCTGAATGCAGAAGTAGCATTCAGAATTTTCCAGTTCTATATGGTAATCTTGAACTGTAAGTCCAAATCTTCTCTCTGCGTGCTGCAAAAATAAATGCCTCATGGAGGAAGTCAAAATCAATGATCTGGCAGACATGCTCCAAAAGATTGGGGTGCGAAAGTTGTCTGGGCATGACATTATTAGAAATCACATCATGGAGTCCTTAGCGTAATCGGTTTAGATGCTAATGTGGCGGATAGAACAATTAAGGAGTATTTAAGCTTTATTATGGTTCATTTTCAGTCTTCTTGCACCAGCTGTAACTTTGAAAAAGATGAGATAGTGTCAGAACTACGGAAGAGTCCTATCTTCCTTACAAACCATGGATACAAGAGCCCAGCTGATGAACCAATTCACTTCACTAAAGATTATGGAAATTCCGTGGGCTTTAAGCAGACTGCTTCAGAATGTAGAAATTAGTTGGATTGAACTTGATAGTAGCTATTTGATTCATCATGGTTCAGAGTCGTCATCATTTGAGCAGGGAAAAATGGAGGCGATTTTTGAAGAAGATGGGTGTGACTGATTTTGTGCAGGTAGTGAAAGTTGAAAAAAGTTTATCCCAAGTCGATTCTCTTCTAGCAGGAGGCCTTTCTCTAGCTGATGTATCTGCAAAACCCTGTACAGTGTATGATTGGGAGTCACCAGAATTATCTAGAATTTTATCAATATTTTCTTCAAAAAAGATGCAGGGAAAATTGTGTATATCTTCTTGAGGTTCTTGATAGATTCTGGGATGATCATTATAGTGCAAAATCTAGGATCCTCACAGATGCTACATTGTGGTGAAAACAGAGCAGTTGAATCATCCTTTATGAAGTGCATTCAAAGCTTCAAATGGATAGCATCAAGAATGGATGAGGATCTTCATTATCAACAGATTTATTCTATGATTCTGAAAATGTCCGCTCTCTTTTTTGGTAGTGTGGCTCCATACGCTGTACGCAGGTTGGTGAATCTGTCCTTACCAAATTGTTCTGGAATTTAATGGTTACCTCACCTTATTCCTTTCTGGGACAGGTATCTAGCAGTTCACTTAAGAAGGCCATTGGATTCAAAACAGAGGTGTCCTACTGTGATGCATTGATGGTCCTGAAGTATTGGATAACGTCAAAGGTTCCTTTTTAGAGCAAGGTAACTAGTAGGTTTCACCATCTAGATTATGCACTTATACTGTATGTTTGAGAAATATATGAGCCACAAATTTGTTATGCAAATCTGAAGCATAATCACTTAGCTGTCCTTTTCTCCTTTTGCTTTTTAATTAATGAAATATATGTTGTGGGTTAACCTTTCTTTTCTTCAGCATGAGCCAGATGTGCAAATTCTATACCTTCTTGTCAGAAGGTGTGGCAGACTCAAAGATTGACATTAAACGGGAGTTCATGTCATCTCCCTCTATATTTACACCACTACTACAGCGTCCTCGGGCAAGTGAGGTTATTCCTGGAAGGTTTTTGGCGCCAGAAGACCTCTATTGGCATGACCCAACAGGATGCTCTGAAATAACAGAGGATTTCATTGCAACGAAAAATAGAAGCATGTTCCCAAGAAGAATGCTGTCTGTATGTATCAAACCTTTGTGAATTATTTACTCTGACATTTGGTGTACCAAAGGCTCCAACAACATCAAATTATGTTGAGATGCTGCTACAGCTGTCAACCATTGCATTGCCTTCACAGGCAGCAAACCATGTAAGTTGCTTTACTGCATGAGTTTATAGCTTTCTGTTAACTGTTAAGTAGATACTCCCAGTTAATCACGACCTGAGTTATCCTGAACTGAAGATGCAAAAAAGTTTTGGCAGTTGTGTTTTAGTAAGGTTATCTCGTTTAACTTACTATCTCTTGTGTCATGTTATATATAGGTTTTTGTGTATTTGTGAGATGGGCTAAGTATCTGCAGTCTGAAAGTGACAAGATTAATGATATATTGTACTTGAAAGAATCTCTTCAGAAATTAGAAACAACAATATTGCCCACCTCAGCCGATAAATGGGTCTCTCTACATCCTTCTTTTTTGGCCTTGTTTGCTGGGCTGATGATGATGAGTTGAAGCAACAGTTTATTAACTCTAATGATGTTTACTTCATACAATTTGGTGACCTTTCTTCTGAGGATAAGCAAATGCTGCATGGAAGAGTTGCTGCTTTGATGAAAAGCTTAGGCATCCAAGCACTTTCGAAGGTAATAGACAACATTTTATGGTATTCATGTTTTTCAATTTTACCTGCTTCTCATATGCACGAAGAGCTATGTTAACAAGGTAAGTATATAAATTTATTCAAATTAAAATTAAAATCGGAATAAACTCCATGAAAATTTAATTTGAGCTATATAACTATAATTAAAGTCATTCTCCAAAACAATCTCTATAAATTAAGTCATTATGGCTCAAGTGAGTTTTTGTCCACTTCAAATATTTTCTTCCATCCAATCTCACCTATATATGGGGCTACTAATGGTAAGGGGTGAGAAATGGAGGGCTGTGGAGTTGGAAACTTGGTGGCAAACAGGAGAAGTATAGGAATACATATTGAAGTAATTTTTTATAGTGAAAGTTCCTTGTTTCTTATCACTCTTTCTATCTTTACATAGGTTGTGTATCGTGAAGCAATATTTTTATGGTACATCAGAGAACAGAGAAAAGGTTTCCTTGATTTGTTGGCTTTTGCCATACATGCAACGGTACATCTATAAGATGCATAGAGATACTTATATCAACTTCCAGAAAAAGCGACATCATGAAGATTAGCAATCTTCAAGTAGTAGTTGTTGACAAGTTATTCCACAAGTATGTACTGAGGGACTTGAGAGTTCTTCTAAGAAAAGATTCAAATGTCATTGTCTTTTTGCAGGTTAGTGTCTATGTTCGATTCTGCCATTAGCAAGTAATTACAGTCAGATTATACAATGTCTTTTTTAAATGTCTTCCATTCCAAATAGGCCCTTAAGTTGAAATCTCTTTCTAGGCTGTATTCATCAACCTGTCGACTATACATAAGCTTCATACCACTATATTAACTCTTAAAATTGAAGTTTTGCTGTGCTTAATTCCTCTGCCTTCAAATTTTTTTGACATGTTACTGGTTTGCAGGGAGAAACTTTGTATGCAACACAAGATGCTGATTCACATTCGTTATTTTTGGAGCTTTCTAGAATTTTTCTTTGATGGATCCCCTGATCTTCATTTTGCAAATTTTCTACACATGATCAAAACCATGGCAGAATCTGGCACCCATGCTGAGCAAATAGAGTCTTTTATTGTTAATAACCAGAATGTTCCAGAGTTACCTGAACTCGAAGCTGTCTGGTCCTTCTCTTCCTTGTCTGCAGCCGACCAAGGTTCAGCCAACCAAGGTGGTGCTGATACCCAAGGGGTTGATTTCCAACCTGTCCGTGAATTCAGTGCTCCCAATCATCAGAAGGCACCAGGAATGGTTTCAAGTTGGCCTCTTAAACATTGGAGAACAGCACCCGTCTTCAGAACACCTCTCATAAACCAGCATGCAAGCATGCATGAGGCGAATGTGAATGATGCTGGACCTTCATCAAACTTAAACATGCCTGCTATGTATGGACACACGGAAGACAGTTTGCTTTCTCTTGATCTTGAAGGGGATTGGATTATAGAAGAGAAACTAAACGAAACTACATTGCTTGGAGATAGTTCAGTAGAAATCCTTGATGAGCCTCAGATGGCGTGTCTGCTGAACCTTTCAGTGCACCACCTGCTTATTTGAACTTGGAGGCTGGAAGTTCAAGCCCACCGGTCCATGTTGAGCTAACAAATTTCGATGAGAAACTGGCCAATCTTGCAGAAGACAAGAATCAGCGGCCTTCAGATGCAAGCCAGTTAAGAACAGGGAGGCTTGGTGAAGCACTGGTCGAGAAATATTTTGCCAAACAGCTAGGTTCCAACAATGTTAGGTGGGTGAATGAAAAAATTGAAACCGGACTGCCTTATGATATTGTTATAACACACCCAGAGGGTTTCACAGAGTATGTGGAGGTTAAAACGACCGTATCTTCAAGGAAAGATTGGTTTGATGTCTCACCAAAGGGAATGGCAGTTTGCCTTGGAGAAAGGGGATTTATTTAGCATTGCTCGTGTCATGTTAGGTACAAAGAAAGCAAGTATAGAAATGTTAAAAACCCACACAAGCTTTATAAGCAGAAAGCATTGCGGCTTGGTCTCCTGATATCCAGACACACATAGTCTCGTCAGTAGCAACCTAGATCAAAATGTCAGTTTTGTTGAGGCTAGTGCCGATGATCATTCTGCAGATTGTTATGATTACTCTGACTAATAATCAGTATAAAAGACTGGAGTGAGTATCTTCATCAAGTATTTGCTGATCCAAGTTAGCAGATTCTCCATTTTGGGGAGATGGAGTACAGCATGAATGCAAGACTGCATACGGTTCAGCCTGTGTCTTCACCATGTGTCTGTGTCTCTTGTAACACACAACTTACACTCTGCCTTTGTAACCCATTCTGAAATTTTGGTGCATAATGTATGTGATTTTGTCATTACTTTTTTCCATTTTCTTGCCCTGAGACCTTGTCCCATAGGTTTTGATCGTGTAACTAAACATGAAATAAATTGTACAGAAATGGATGCAATTTATTTTACCATGTGCTATAGCTAATGAGCAATACTAAAACCGTTGACTGTTCTGAAGATGCCTGCCATAGAGTTTTTGAACTCTTCTACTGTCCCCCCTGCTACTCGATGCTCGCCCTGGCTGCACGCATGTGCAGCCCATGACTGGCTTGCTACGTCCTCGTGGCCGAGCGCGCGCCTGAACGGTTACGCAATGTCATTTAGGCTACAACAAGCTCATAAATCATTTTTCTGAATCATGCAAGAGACTTGCGCGTCTTTGTATTAAGAAAGAAAGTTGTTACAAGCTTATAAATCATATGACCAAGCTCATCATGTATTTGATACATGTTAATCGTTGTCTAGGACCAAGAATATTTTGGGCCTGTTTGGATCTCTTTTTATTTTGGAGGAATTGAAATCTACTCAAGAAATTAGGTTATTTGGCTTGTAATTTAAGATTCATAATGGTTTCAAAAGTTCATATATAAAGACTATCTTAAATCTAGATTTTTCTTTATCGATTTAAATATTTTTTTTTTTTTAGATTTGCGAGCGACGCACTCTTGCATAGGAAAGCTGTGCACAGCTGAGCGGGCCGTATCTCTATCTACTATCCGTGGCCGATTCCGAGGGCTAAGATCGAACCACGTCACTGGTATTACGATCGGACGGCCCACATTGCACGATGGACACCGGGCTGCGTCCTGCGTCGCCGAGCTCGTCTCTATCTACGGGCACACCTGGCCGCATTTGTTATGTTCAACTTGGTAGAAATTCTTTATATGCAATTTATCCTTATTGCAATCTGAATTAGATCAACTTATAACTTGCCCCAGGTTTGAATTGAGAGTTCTTACCATTCTAATATATCCCTGTGTTTGCTGTTGTAAGTTTAGGTTTAACAAATCTAAATCTAATATTTCAAATTAAATCCTGATTACCAATGCTGTTTTTTTTAAGGTTGCTCCCTCCTTGCAGTAGCCACTTTAGTTTCTGTATGCCTATTCCTCTCAGTTTTGATTTCTCTTTTAAATAAAAAAAAACTAGAAGATGATGCATACAATTACAAATAGATACATCATACAATTGAACACAATTTTTTTTTTTTTAGAAAATAGTCATATAAGTTTACATTTGTTGTATGTATTTCAGAAAGAGTGCTGACACTATTGGTCCTTCCTTTCAAGTAACCATGATTAATCAGTTATACTATCTACAAAAGCTACTAGAAGGGGTTACATAGGGACCATCTTCTTCTATCACAAAAGATCGAGTACCATATATCCTTTTCTGTACTTCAATTATTTAAAACTCAGTCTTCTTACTTACTACTACTACATTTAAATTTTCATTTAAATTTTCAGGATTTGGGATAAAGGTGAGAGCCCAAGCAGAAACCTCGAACAAGTAAATGACAAATTCTTTACATTCCATTTTTTTTGGCTACTACCTCCTGCATCAACTCTCCAAATGAACTTTTGCACCTGTGCATTACATGTATATATACTTGGTTCATTAAGCCAAGTACTCAGATATATGATCTTCATTAATAAGCATGAGACATGCAAGTCCACTAGCAGCACTACCATGTTTGTTCACGAAACATTTCCTATGTGAAATTAACCTCAACTACGAGTCATACTGGCCGCTATGAAATTAACCTTAACAACTACGGGTCATACTGGCTGGATGCTAAAAAGACCTGCGCAGCAAAGCTGAGCCTGGTTTTCTAGTAGTTACGAATGTAGACTAAACAAAAACAAAAAAAACTTATAATTTAGAATGGAAGGAAATTTTGTATTTACACGCTAGCGAGTACATATACTCCTCCGTCCCTAAAAGAACGTCACCAAGGCTTAGGGACACAAATGCCGGCAATTATATATTAAAATGTAAAAACATTTGTGCTAAAGTAATTAGTATCATCGGAAAGATCTTTAAGTCTAGTTTTTTTTAACAAATTTATTTGAAAATTTAAATATTACACGTATTTTCTACGAATTGAGTGGAAACTTATGACACACATCTCACGGCGGCGGTATTTTAGGGGCCGGAGGGAGTATTGTACAGTAGACGGAGGCTATCAGCTGACATTATTGCCTATTTGTCTTCGGTATAAACAAATCTTATTCCGTCAGCAGCAACATAATAACTAACGCTTGGTACGCCCACCAAGTTAGCATCCCCAACACGAACAAATGAAACAGTACTCGAAGAACATTTGCCCCAATTTGGACCGTGGATATAAACTCAAACTGGAACGAAGCAACATCCATCAATGATTATATTCCATACAAGTGTATCCAACCGAGGACAACTGTTACAATTCGGTTTAGAGATAACAAATCACTGCACGATCAGTAGCAAAACATGATAACTCAAGGCTAACACCACCTAACAGCAATACAGGCAAGGGTGCCAAATGAAAGCTAAACTCAAACGCAGCCACATGGTTACAGAGATCATTGAAATATACTCATGTCTTCAATGCCTGCCTCGGGCTTGCGCCTTGCTTGCCTCCTCTGGGGTCGACGGGAACAGCTCGACATACCTAGTCCCAATGGTCATCTTATCCTTGCACATGGCCGTCTTTGCAACTTCAGCTGTTGGAAACTCAACAAAGGCTTCACCCGTAGGTTTCCCATCCGAGCGGTACGCAATATGCACATTCTCCTCTGTCAGCTCGTACTCCATGAAGAACTTGATGATGTCCTCAGTGGTGGCAGAGTAGGGAAGCCCACGGAGCTTTAGAACCTCTGTATACTCCATGCTGCCCTTATCTTCAGCCGGCTTCTTCGGCCTCGGAGGTGGGGAGCCCGGTGCTCGGCTCAAAGTGACCACCCTGGTTCACCTCATTGGCTATTGCACAGTAATATTCCTGCTTCTTGCATTTGAACACCTCAACATACCTCCGGCCCATGTTCTGCCTGTTACGATGCAGCGCAAATTCTGCTTGCATGGCTGTTGGGAAGACCACAAAAGCCTCACCGAAAAGCGCCCATTCTTGTTAACCAGCAGGCAGTCCACTATGTCTAGCCCGACAAAGAACTTGAAGATGTCAATGTCGTTGCAATCAAAAGGAGACCTCGCGGCGGACACCTGGAAAGCTTTGGATACCAGTGCTAACCCCGCACCAGCTAAGTTGCTGTTAAAGGGCTGGTAGAAGCTTCGCTCACACCACCAGCGTTGCTTCCCATAGCCCCAAAATAGGGAGAACCTGCTTCCATCATCCTGGCCCTCTTTGAAACATCCAATGGACTTGCTGCGTTCACTGCAGTAGGGATTCGATTCCATCATCATTCGCGTCCTCTTTGATCCCTCGTACCCATCCGAACCCCCCAGCCTCCCATCATTGCCCTTAAGATAATCCAGAGTCCCAAAAGGAGAAAACAAAAGGAGAACAACCCCCATCTCTCAATCCCAATTTCAAATAATAACCCAAATGTAAATATAACTGTGCAGAAAAGAAATGGTAGAATAGACAGAACGGATACTAAACAAGCACTAGCTTTAGGCAAAAGCAAAGTGAAATTTTATGTCCCAATAAAGTAATTGTTGTCAAGATATAAGAAGTAAAAGGATTTTTTTTTTTTTTAGCAATGACTGGGGATTTTTTTCTCTGACCACTTAGGTGGCATGTTTCAGCGACTCTAGCTAAGTTCCCTTAGACGATATTAAACTTGTTTTACATCAGTTCACCAGTTTGTTCCTAGAACTCACTAAAAAGTCAAGTTGACGGTAGTTCAAATGGTGAACCCAACAGAAATTGGTTGATGAGGAATAAAAAAAAAAAGGTCAAAGCTCTGTACCCTGAATCCCTGATACTACAGTTGAGGACCAGTGGACCAAAAACAGGTATTTGCAGTATGGTAATAGAGTATAGAATGAATGCCAAAATTATGTCCTCAGTTTTCTAAATGGAAATCTTTCAATATGAATACTCTGATTACTAAGGAGTCAACTAATACTCTGCTAACTAATCAACTGGCACACAGCAAATCTACGCAGCACAAAATCGCGCCGGGATGTTTGTTTCTGTGGCCAATAATTTATTTCCATGAGTACTCTTTATCTTATAGGATGAATCCCTCATGGGCGGCTGTTTTGGACCACCACCAGCGGCGAATTTGCCCTGAGGCAAGGGGGCTCCGGAGGATGAATCAACAACCTACCGTTGCCGATTCCCGCCACACCACGCAGCAAACAAACCTACGACGAACCGGATGGAAACAGACTATTGCTAGGGTTCAGGGGGCTCGCATCAAGCGGAAGATTCTAAGGTTATTGGATTGTATGAGGGGAGAGATGCAGGTGTAGGTGCGGTCGAAGCATACCTGGATCTGGAAGGAGACGTGTTCATCAGAATCGTCCGGCGACCGGCGCGGTGGCGGAAGCAAGGCGAGGTCACCGGGCTGCAGCTGCGATCAGGAGAGGTGGACTGACTCGGCCTCAAGCCCTCCTCAGGCGGCGCCAACGCCCCAGCCGATGCGGGCCCACCATCTCGAACAGGTTTCTGCACCTCGAGTCGTCCAGGAAGGCCGCGCGACTCGGACAGTTTTCTAGTGGACCGACTATCGGCCCACCATCTCGAACATGTGGCGTGGCGCCGCGAGCACGCCGTGGTCTGTGGGCTTGCGCGCGTGCTGTCGCTGAAAGGCCCAAGTGAATGAACAAGCAAAAAAGAGGGAAGAGCCCATTTGGATCGGTGTGCGTGTCTCCGCGCTCTCTTCCGCCGCCGCCGCCGCCTCTCTCCGCCAGTTCGCCGGCGCAACTCCAACCGCCCGTGCCCCTTCTCTTCCCACCCGATGCGGGCCCTCGCGCACGCCGCGTCGCTTCTCCGCCGCGCGGCGGGGTCCGCGCCCACTACGGCGGCGCTGCACCACCACCGCCCGCCGCTGGGCGTAGGCCCGTGCCTCGCGAAGGTCTGGACCCCCTCTCTTTTCCTCCCTCCCCTGTCCTCGGTGCAGCCGGGCGCAGGCAGAGGTTCCAGTCTGCCTGTTAGAACATCTTGTAGGTCACTTGTAGGATGGGAAATGGGTCTGCTTCAGGCTAGACTGCTGGAGCTGTGGTTTAGGTGCAATATTGCTCAATGCTCTGTCCATTTGCCTGAATCCAGCTTGAAATCTAGTGATTTAGCATACATCTGATGCTTTCACTCGACTGCAATTATGTTTAGTCTTTAGGATTATGCTAGTTGGAGTATTTACAAGGATTGGTTCATTCCAAGCCCAAGGTTCATGAGGGGAAGCGCAAAATAAAATCCCTTCTCAGAAATTACTGTCAGTATCATTGAAGAGGTTTCAATCTTCAGTTCTGAACTTCGGATCCATTTTGGAATTTATAGGTGTCGTTTGTGTGTCCGAGGGCCTTGCGTGAGAAACATCTAGCTGCGATTTCATTACATTAGTTGTGGTTGTATTTGGCGTTCCTGTATTTCAGTCGAACATTAGTCAATTGCCTGTTACATTAGTTGTGGTTTAGGTGGCGACCCTGTATTTCAGTCGAACATTAGTCCAATTGCTTATTACATTAATTGTGGTTCTAGCTGGCAAACGTGTATTTCAGTTGAACATTAGTCAATTGCTTCTTCCGTTCATTCCGTTCCTTGTGCAGCTAGTCCTGTGAATTTGCCTGTTTACCTTATGCTGCATTCAGTTACTGTTCAACAATAGTATACAATTTTTAGGCCTTTGGATATGAGGGATTTTATATCTGGCTTGATTATCAAATTTTACATCTGAATAGATGCTCTGTCTGTCCCCTCAAACTTGATCTGCCCATCATCTTTCTGTTCCTGTTCTTGCTTTTGCTTTGCTCCTTGTTTTTGTTAATGGAATTGGGGACAGCCTTGCTTTGAAAGCATGTGCTGTGAAATCTGTAACATTTTTTCATCAACTTATCTGTAGGGAAGCATGATCATATTTGTCCTGTTAGCACTTCGGGGTATCAAGATTTCAACATAGAAGTTTTCTTATCTTTTTGCCAAGATCTAGCTTATTACATTCAATCATCTGTTAAGAAGTCTATTTCCTTTCCCTCCGTTTTAAAATGTGTTTTTGGTATATTTGATTGCACGTGAGTTCTGCAATGACTTTTATTTTAAATACTTGTTCAATTTCCAGAACCTGCAAGGTTTCTTTTTTTCAGTGGGTATTCTACTCTTTTGGCTCCACCAAGCGAAGTGCTGATTCCACCAGAACTTCTTTCTAGCAGGACTGTGTGGACACCAGATCGGGAACTTGGTAAGTTGTACCCCCTATTGGCTAGTTTCAAACCACCATTTTATCACATTTATCTCAGTACTAGTCTTCTCAATTTTCTTTTAACGACAAATGGTCTGTCATATCACTTACCATCTTATCTTTGGTCAGCTAAAAGCGTTGCTTACTGTTTGTTACCTAACGGGGCCAAAATTTGACATCAATGGAACTTCACTTCCACTTCTGCAGTATTGCAGTTATATGAATAATGCTGATCTTCTTTTTTTTTCCACAGCGGTAACCCGAATTTCATTACTTAGAGCAACGAAATTACACAAAGTCTCCATCGTAGCATTCGTCATCTACCCATTACGACCCTGATAACCTACCGCTCACCCAGCCATTGCTCACCAAGGGAACAACCTGGGGAGACCCCTGCCAACTAGACTGTGCCCAGATGAGCACCCAGTACAGAAGTTTATACTCAATTACAAGCGAAAGATAACAAAAGACTTAAAGCTGCGCATTCACTAGTGCATTTGTAACTTGATCTGCACCGTCTTCAGCCTTTGTACTGCCTGATCTGCTTCATGGTTGGTGATCTCTTGGCTTGAGTATGGAAGGAAAGAGCTGTTGATTTGATGGCTTCAGCACCGGCAATCACCTGCTCCTTCAAATCATCCTTCATCAAACCTGCCCAGTAGTTGAGAAAAGCACACATTAAGCACACAATCTCAGTAGGAGATTGTACTTTCTTTTCTCAAAACATATTGCGTTTCTAGTTTGCCAAATGGCCCAACAGACTGCAGACAGGCCAAACATATGAGTATTAGTTGATTGGGGGGAAAAATACTCTGGATCCAAGGCCAGAACTGCTCAAAGCTAGCAGGTCTGTATTGTACCCCAAAAGAACAGGCCAGTAAGCTCCATATATATCTGGCTGAAGCAATGCTGATCTTCTTTTGAATTAAAATTAAGAATATGCTGAATTTTGATTCCTCTGACTTGTTATAATTGCAGGGCAGTATGAAGACCTGGTAGCTAGGGTTACAAACTTCCATAATGAGGACAAGGGCTTCATGGTTTTGGATGGTGATGTTTTTGATGTTCCAATCAGGAAGGATATTGTTCACGGGTAGTAAGGTGGCAGCTTGCTAAAAGACAGCAGGTGCACCAATAGGATCACTCAGTGTGTTTTTACTTTGGCCTTCACTTATGGAATTCTTGGGCTGATGTATATCATCTTGACCAAATGACAGTTCTCTATTCTAATGAATTTGTCCCTTCTTTGCCTTTATAGGGACACACTCAACTAAAACTATCAGCGAAGTGAGTGGCACAGGGAGAAAGCCTTACAAGCAAAAAAGGAACTGGAAGAGCGACATGGAACACTGCGTGGTCCCCAGGTTAGTTATTATAACTGAATGAATAATGATATATATATCATATTGGGATTGCTTGAAATATAGTATCCAGTTTGGAGTTCAGTCTACTAAATTATGAACATTACAGTTCGTGGTGGTGCAGCCATGCATGGGCCTAAACCAAGAAGCCACGCAATCAAGCTGCAGAAGAAAGTCACGCGGCTGGGGCTTAAGATTGCCTTGTCTGCTCGAACTGCAGAGGGGAAGGTATCTGCTATCAACTAAATTAATATATATGTGCTGTCATCTGCTCACTTTTGGTTAATAACTATTATTAGGTCTACAAAATTCTTATTGAAAAATGAATTGGTATACCATCATAGTTTAATAGTGTGCTCTATGAAGGAACATGCTTACTATTTTTAGAACTACACGACTCTGTTGCAATTTTTCACAAAATGACATCTTTTATAATTGAACTTCTTTTAATATCTTGACTTTCTAGATCCTCTTTAGTCTATCAGATGATAGGATAAGTTGCTAACTACAGGTGTAGTTATCTTTTAAATAACTTTGAGCTGATGAGTGTCGATTAATATCGTATTACGCGGTGCCCTGTGTTCTGTCGTCCCCATAGCATATTTAAGCCTGAATTTATATGTGACCAGGTTGTTCTCTTAGATAGGGTGATTTAATGACATTAGCACCAACTTAAATTTCTAGGATCATGTTTTCACGACAGGTTCAATTGTATGTTGCCAGATTTTACTGTGGGCTGAACTACATTGTTGTTTACTAAAATCTATTTAGTGGTATGGTAAAACATGTTTTGTTTTACGCAATGTGTTAATGGGTTACGCTCTTAGGCCATTCTCAGTGGAAGATTCCATATTGATGTTTCCAGAAGTGACACATGCAATAGTGTATTGAAATGATGAATGAAACGGTCCAGTGTTATTAATAATAAGCTGTTGAATTTTTGATTAATTGGATTGATCGGTCCTATGACTGATTGTGTCCACCGACTTTATTTGTTCGATCAGATTAATGGGTCCAATTAGGATGAAAAAGGACTAGCTTTCATGTTAGCATTGGGCTGCCTGAGCAACGGGGGCTTTGGCGAGGTGGTGGGCTGGCCATTTGGCTCGTTAGGTTTTAGAATATATACCTATCCAGAGTAGCCCAGAAGCAGGAGGTTGCCTCTCCTGTGTGCTGCTTTGCTGTCAGCCGCCGCTGCGCCAAAAGAGCTCGCTACTGTCCAGGAGCTTGCGGCCACTGGTTCACATCCCTGCCAGGGCTGGACCGGACCTCTTTTCGCAAATCTCCATTGGCGCCCCATTGCTGCAGTGTGCTTGCTTGCCCTTGCTGAGCACGACCATTGCTGAAGGCTGGATTCTGTCCCGCAAGCAGCAAACAGCACTGCGTTGTGCTGCTGCCTGCCAGATCACTTCTTCCATCCTGAAGATGAGCTCTTCTGGTCCTCCATTATTTTCCTTCTTATTGCCCCTGTTCCGCTAGGCGCTCGCCTAGGCGGGATTCAGCGCCCTAGGCGCTAGTCGGCGGGTACCGTGGAGCGTAGGGGGTAGTCGGACCCCCTAAGCGGCCGAGCTCGTCGCGGCGCCCGGCGTGGGTGGAGCATCCGGCGGAGGAGGGAGAGCCGGCCGGGGAGAAAGCCGCGGCCCGGCGCGGCGGGGAGGCGGCGCGGGCGCGTGGGGCGGCGGCGGGAGCAGGCGGGGCGCGAGCGGCGGTGTCGGGAGGGGAGAGGAGGGAGGCGCGCGGCGTCGGCGTCGGGACTGGAGCGGCGGGACGGGGGGACAGAACAGGCACGGCGAAAGGATAGGGTTAGTTAGAGTAGAGATGTGTTGACTTGCGAATGGGCCTCTAAATGGGCCTTTTCCCTTTCTCCATGGGCTTTTTTTCCTTTCTCCTTTTCATGACCTCTCATTTCCTCTCTTTTTCTTTTCTTTTAAGTATTTATACATGATTATTCACCGATTAGAAAAACGCCTAGCAAACGCCTAGTCACGATTACTCCCGACTAGTTGCTAGGCGGAGGGTCGCCGAGGAAAATCCGCCTAGCGCCCTAGCGAAACAGGGCTTATTGCTGCTATGCTGCGTATCGTTTGATTTGTGCTCTGCACCTCTGTGACTCTGCCACTCTAGCTCTGCTGCTGTTCTAGCTCTACTGTGCTGCTCTAGCTCTGCTGCTGTTCTAGCTCTACTGCTGCTGCTGTTGTTGCCTCATGCTCTATGCTGCTGCTCTCTGCTTAGTGCTTACATACACACATATGTGGCTGTGTGATGTATGTGCAGATGTTGATAAGCGGAGCGACCAACTGGCATCAAATCTCACAAGGATCTGTGCCCTAATGCTTTACACTCTTGTTGCTTGCTTTATACTACATGCTAATATGGTATATCAGTCCTGAAATATACAGGATGACTATCTGAACAATTAGGACCGACTAGGCTTGACTAATCAGGCTGGTCAGCGACTAATTCGCGTTTAGTTATCTGGTCGGGTCCCATGGCAACTAGGGTCGACTGTATGAGTTGATTGAAATGGTCTATGCAATGCATTGGTTCATTTTGCTATTTTATAGTCAGTACCTGCAAGATACATGTTGGATTGGGTGTAGACATAGTTTCATCTAGATAAACTCATTTCATTTCCCTCTTGCCACATCATCAAAAAAGCTGACATGACACTATATTTAATGAGAATAAAACTCCCATTGAGAGTGACCTTATGCATCCTCTTGTGTTGTTAAAATTATGCGCATTAATATTTAATTGTTCATGTTTAGCATGGCCCTTAGCTTATACAGACTTAATCACATTAACATCAACTTAGTTTACTAGGAATTAGGATCATGTTTTCATAAAAAAAGTTGAATTGTTATTTACCACCAAATGTAAGTACAAACTGACATTGTTTCCCTGCTTTCCTTAAAGTTAACTAATTAACTGTCAAAACGATAGGGCATATTATATATGTGTTTGTTTTATGACAATGTTCTCTGACATGGTTATAAAATTTTAGTCTACACACATTCAGAGCACTCTTCTTTTCTGTCCAGGAATAACTCTTATGAATTTAATTGTTTGCTTTAAAATTTATGTCCATATTTTTTTTTTTTGTATAGCTCTTGGTCTTTGAGGACTTGGAAGTCCCTAGCCACAAGACAAAAACATTGTGCAATATATTAGACAGATGGATGATACAAAGAAGGTTCTTTTGGTGGATGGAGGCGACATTGATAAGAAGCTAAAGCTGGCTACTCAAAACCTTCACTATGTTAATGTACTTCCTTCCATTGTAAGTTTTATGATTTCACTACTCGAGGTTTGAGTAATCAAACTAAGTATATTCTTAAACTTGGAATATCCGTTTCTGGTTAAATGACCATTCTGCTTCCATGAAACACAGGGGCTCAATGTCTACAGTATCCTCCAGCATGACACCCTTGTAATGACTCGGGCGCTATCAACAGAATCGTCGAGCGGATGCATACCCCCATCAACCGCTAGCAAGGAGGGTTCTGAGTCGGACCACTGTTTTTGCAACTATGCTTTCATCCTCTGGCAAAGCTCGGAGATTTGCAGTTACCTTGGGTACTAACTTGGAGCTGCAACATCAACTGTTTATTTTCTGCCAGACTGAAGTTACCGAGGTAGGGGGATTCCGTTGTTTCTTGCTCGGACTATGGTGTCCCACACTTTCTAATTCAAGGATAAGGCAGAGGACTGTATTATTAGTCTTGCTCTCAGTAAAAATGCTTGATAGTATATTGGTATTGAACAAATGCTTTAAATTTTTCCAACTCATTGCTGGGGAAACGATAACGTGGCAATGTTAATGGACTCGGTAACAATGTTTTTTGAGTTTTTTTTTTTTTTTCGAGCTTTACTCATGAACAATGTTGCTGAATAATTTTATTATCGTGGAACTGTTTGCTCACCAGAGGCAATTAATTGTTAGTAGATGGTTCCTATGCTGTCTGATCTGCATCTTTGGTCCCTTTAGGGCGTGTTTGATATCTTGGCTCTGGGCGGCTGGCAAGCTGCGAGGCCGAGCCAGCCTTGGCCTCGCCCCACGGCTAAAGGCCTGTTGTTGATGCAATTGGCTCCCGGGAGCTTTTTTTTGCTTTTGTGTTTGATTCCGCTGGCCGGCCTGGCCAAACCCCAACCACCATCAACCACCACCATGAGATGGTGTTTGATTGCAGCCAGGCCCAACCCCATGTTTGAACAGGGTTTTGCAAGATCAAAGGAACACAGTTGCATAGGAATGCATAGAAATTCAACATTGAGTTTCATGTTTGAGTTGACCAGGACTACATTCAACGGTGGCGTTGTCCGAAATTACAGATTGTCAAGGGCTAAATTAGATCATACAACTAGATTAGAAATCCAAATTGGCCTCGGCATTCAAATTTGATGCGCAAAATATCATCATTGGTGGCATGAACAAAATCCTTGGAAGCACAAACTAGCCATGGAGACATGGCATCGTCCCCCTCCCAGCCATCCGTAAGGTGAGGAAGGACTCGGTTGCTTGGAAGGGGAGGTATGCCATGCCTTGATGACTACCTTGAAATGAACATAAACACATGCCACCTCACTTTTTATCTAGCTGCATCATCGGCCATGGAGAATAACTAAGACCAGCACCAGTACAATAACCAGCAGCACCAGAAGAATACAAAGAATACAGAAACCTCCAACAACCATAGGTGCAAGAAAAGACCAAGCAACCATAGTTGCCTGATGAGGCCCTGCAACAAGGGGTGCATGAGGAGCAAGCTGGGGAGGAGCATGGTCCAACAGAGGTACTTGGTCGGCGAGGTGCAACCCGGGGTTGAATGGGAGGGTCATGGTCGTCCAGGTGCAACCTGGGGAGGGCCAAAGGTCCAACAGGAGGGACTTGGTCACCTCTAGTGTCTTGCAAGTAGGAGACCTCTGCGCCTCTTGTCTTGTAGGAAAGGCTTGATGCAAGTTGTTTGGGAACCCACCGATTTCGATTAGGGTTTGGAGAAGAAGAACTCGCTAGCGAGAGGAGACGGGAAGAAGGCAACGGTTAGAAGCGAGAAAGTTTCCCAAACGCCGAGCGAGCCCAAGGAGCCACCGCCGACGCCCAAGATTCTCGAGCACGAGCGCCCAGCCAGCCGAGGAGGAACGCAATTAGGGAGCGTGCGGCCTTGGCGCGAGCCGAGAGAGAAGGTAAATTGCATCGCTAGGGCATGGGCGGGAATGCGCCAGGGGTATCAAACACCGCACTGCATCCCACCGGCCCGGCTTCCGGTTTTTGGCCCATATCAAACACGCCCTTTGGGTTTCGCTATTTTTGCTCCTACACTGGGCTCCTTTGCACATTGGTTGCTGAAAAGTGGACCAATTCAAGGAGATAGCTAGCGAACATACTGAAGTCTGCTCTATCAACTAATCGAAACTGAAGCGAGAGATTACCAGATAGGTTCTTTGCCGTGCGAGGTGACAGAGTGATTTTGCTGCGTCATGTGGGTTGATGACGTTATATTTAAAATATGATTTGAAACAAAGTTTGAAAAGATTGACTGACCATGCGCCCATCGGCCCATGCGGAACGCGGGCACCCGCACCCGCTCAAGTGCTTCACCGGGTACAGTGATAACCCAGTGTCCGGGGGCGTCGCGTCACGCGTGCGGTCTCCCTCGCTGTCGCTGGCTTTCGTCACGTCGGTGGCGTCGGTGGCGCGTGGACCATAGAGTGTTTTCCTTCCTGGCGTCCTTCATACTTCGTTGGCAATCTGCCGACCTCCCTCCCCTCTGAATTCCACCACTGCACTCCCTGTCATTCCACAGGTTTAGGTAACAACCCGTATCTACGCGTTACGTGAAGAAAACACGAGAGAAGTTGAGGTTCCAGACACAGAAGTTCAGGTTCGCTGATAAGCGGACGACCAAACAAAGCCGTTACTGGAAGCCGTGGCGTCGGGCCGGGATCACGAACGCCGCGTGCGTTCCTGCCTGCCCCACCAACCCCACCCCCACCCCACCCCACACGGTGGTGCCACCGCAACGGTCTCGTCTTTAAACACCCACACCCAGTCACCCTTCCACGAAAAGTCTCGCCCGCGCACAGAGCACGCACACGCCTTCCCAAACGGCTACTTGAACTTGACCAGTTGGCTCTTCCCCACGACCCCAAACGGACCGCCGCGCCGCGCCATGCCGCCGAAGCGCGCGTGCCGCCCTCGCGCTGCTGGCCGCGGCGGCGGCGTACCTCCTCTTCCTCCTCCTCTTCGAGCTGCCCTCCTTCGCCATCTCCACCGCGTCGCCCCGCCACGCCCAACCCCACGCGGCCGCCACGCACCGCCGCGAGCTCCTCCTCCACGCCTCCTCCCCGCTCCGCCTCCGCAGGATCGCCCCGCTCGCCGTCTCCTCAGTCCGCGTCCACCCCCGCGCCACCACCTCCTCCTCTGCCGCCACCGCCACCGCCGCATCATCATCCATCGACGCCTCGGCCTCCGCCGCCTTCGCTGCCGCGGCGCCCCACCTCGCGCACCTCCTCTCCTCCCCGTACTCCTCCTCCTCCTCGTCCCCATCGCCGTCCCCGTCCGCTGCCGCCTCGGCCTCCTGCCCCGCGACGGTCTCGGTGTCGAGGACCGGCTCGGGGAGTCGCGGTGGACCTGCCGTGCGGGATGGCGGTGGGGTCACGCCTCACGGTGGTGGCGCGGCCACGGGGCCGCGCGGGCGAGGACGGGGCCGCGCCGGTCATGGTGTCGCAGTTCATGCTCGAGCTCCTGGGCACCAAGGCGGTGCAGGGGAGGAGCCGCCCAGGATACTGCACTTCAACCCCAGGATTCGCGGGGATTTCAGCGGTCGACCTGTCATTGAGCTCAACACTTGCTACCGGATGCAGTGGGCGCAGCCGCAGCGCTGCGAGGGGGTGGGCGTCACGGCCGGACGACGACACTGGTGAGCTCCTCCGTTGCTAAGCTGCCTTTTTTCCCCGCGGATATTCTATGCCTCGTTTTGTGTACACATATCGCGTCGTTGGGTAGGAAACTACCTTAGCTGTTTCCAGAATTCGCCCAAAAGATACAAGTATTCCTTTGTCTTCAAGAATGTACTAGTACCTTGGAATTTGGAAAGTCAGCTTGGTAAATTGTCTTCAAAGTAACTGAAGTTATGTTATTGACTTTCAGTTGACGGGGAATTGAAGTGTGACAAATGGATTCGTGATGATAACAACGAGACACAAGAATCACGGATGAAATGGTGGCTGAACCGTTTGATTGGTAGGCGGACTGTCAACTCGCCATACCCATTTGCAGAGGGCAGGCAATTTGTTCTAATCATAACAGCTGGTTTCGAAGGCTACCATGTCAATGTTGATGGCCGGCATGTTACGTCGTTCCCTTACCGCACCGTGAGTTTGTTATGGAACTCTCTAAGGATTGTTCTCAGTGATGTCGCAAGATTTAATGTTGCTCAATATTTGTCGTGACAGGGCTACAATCTTGAGGATGCGACACGGCTTTCCTTAAAAGGAGACATTGATGTCGAGTCCGTTCTGGCTGCTTCTTTGCCCACTTCACCTCCTACTTTTGCAACAAAAAGTTATCTTGAGATGTCTGAACAGTGGAAGGCCTCACCCTTGCCCACGGAACCTGCTGAGCTTTTATTGGCATCCTGTCATCTGCTAGCCATTTCGCTGAGCGTATGGCTGTTCGAAAAGTCATGGATGATTTCTACCAGGAGATCATCTGATGTCGTTGCTCGTTTCTTTGTTGCTCTGGTAGGTTTCTACAGCTGAACTATTAGTTCGAGTGCAATTTTCTGTTCAAATCTAATAAAGAAAAAACGCTTCACAGAATGGAAGAAATGAGGTCAATGAAGAACTGAAGAAGGAGGCAGATTACTTTGGGGACATTGTTATAGTTCCATTCAGGGATAGCTATGACCTTGTTGTTCTAAAAACTATCGCCATTGTTGAGTATGGGGTGCGTAATTTGGATTTGTGATTTAGTTCCTCTATCATGCATTAGTATGATTTGCATAATTCATCATGGCATTGCAACTATTTTTCAGGTGAGGGTTGTTCCTGCAAAGCACATAATGAAAAATGACGATGATACATTTGTCAGAATTGAATCTGTATTGGATCAAGTAAACAAGGTACAAAGTGGAAAGAGCATTTATGTGGGAAACATAAACTACTACCACAGACCCTTAAGATCTGGGAAATGGTCTGTCACATATGAGGTAAGACTCTATTTTTCTGTACAGTTAAAGAGCTGTAGCATGTGCATTAATCTGTTCCTTAAAAAGGCTAAAAGAAACCCTTTCAGATGAACATCCCTTAATGGCTAGGTTACAGGAATAGAGTGAATTCAGTATGTTAGTTGTTAGGTCATCAGGTATGAGCCCTTTTAGTCTCATGAATATGATTTACCCTTTTCAAATATGCCGCTCCTTATGATATGTTAAGAAATTGAAAGCAGCACCTTTTTGCAGACTAGCTTGCATAGCTAGTTGTAATCGTGCAAATATCATTGCTATTTTGGACAGTATGGTGACCCTAGCTATATGTTTCATACCAAACTTAAGTTGTTCCTTTTTTTTTTCTTACATTTCAGTTTAGTGGTTCAATACCACATTTACGCTACACAAATTTGATCTTTGTTTTTCTGTTCCTAACAGGAATGGCCAGAGGAAGTATATCCTCCTTATGCTAATGGGCCTGGCTATGTGATTTCATCGAATATTGCTCAATATATTTTATCCGAGTTTGATAATAAGACATTAAGAGTAAGTACAGCAGTTATATCCTCTCTCTGTCTCTAGTCATACATCAATAGTTTTTTTAAAAAAAAAATATGAAACCTGAATGTGTGATTTCTAATGGCTATGTTTTTCATGACACAGCTATTCAAGATGGAAGATGTTAGTATGGGCATGTGGGTTGAGAAGTTCAATACTACTCGTCAGCCTGTAGAGTATTTGCATGATGTCAGGTTCTACCAGCCTGGCTGCTTTGATGGTTATTTCACTGCACACTACCAATCCCCACAACACATGATTTGTTTGTGGAGAAAGTTGCAAGCTGGGAACGCTCAATGCTGCAACGTAAGATGACAATGAACACCACAGTGATTAGTATAATGGAGAACAGCAGATTGATTATCGTGATACAAGAGGATGAGTTTGAGGCACTTGTAGTCTCTAGACCTTGTTACCATTCGTTCATTCTTTCGGTCAGTAGTTGATTCAGCTACTGATGCTAACAATAGAGTTCATAGACTGTCTCCGTACAAGTCAAATTTATTTGACCTAGCTAGGTAGGAGCCTGATGGTTATGTGTATGTCATAATCTGAACTTTCTCTAGTCGCATATATGTACTGTATCATCTTTGTTCGTTGGCTTTCAACTGATGTTTTTTTCGCTGGGACACCCTATTTCCATTCAAACGGAATACATGAGTTCAGCGAGCAGAAAAGGTGCAGATTTAGACTAAGGCCCTATTTGGATCAATAGAGTTAATAGTTACTCCCTCCAGTCCAAATTAGCAAATTATAAGATGTTTTAACTAGATATATTGTATTTACTATGCATATTGTATAGATATCTAAGTATATCTCTCTCTTTTACGAAAGATATCTAAGTATATCTCAAAAACTATGTATCAAGAAAAGCCAAAATCTCATGTAGTTAAAATCTCATATAGTTTGGAATGGAGGCAAAGCGAATGCATGAGCTTTCCTTGGCCCAAGTCAACAAGGGCCAACCAGACTAAAAAGGCGAAGGGGAGGAACCTTGACATCATCATTTTTTTTCAGAAAATCACATCATGCCAATTGTCACTCGCTAAGCGTTAATTAGCTGGCTCACTAATGTTGGATCGTTGACGTTTATCGGGTTATCGTCTCTGCCATGGTCGACGTTGCAAAATCGTAAATAGCTGCAACCGCAACAACAAAAAAGGAGATCAGTTGTCATGGTTGGTGGATTCACATGGTTGTGATGGATGATCTGGAGAACAATTTGGGGAATTTAAATTTAAATAGCCCTTGGACTGGGCGCCTTGACTCCACCAGACTGGAAATCAGTGGACACAACACAACTGTACATATTAATTAGTATAAATACCTTCTAAATAGAAAGGATTGATTTGATGCTTAACAAATCAGCTTCTGCAATACAAAATACTAACATCTTTCGGTAGCAATCAGTGGAAATTAGTAGAAATTGATTGATACAAGCTAATTTGCAATCAACTTGTTTAAAAGGAGTTACTAACATATATATTAATAGAAATTAGTAGAAATTGATTTATGTGAGCTTTGCAAGCAATTTGCTTAAAAGGAGTGATATTGCAAAAGGAATATAATTAATAAATTTAATGTCATTAACTGAGAGCTAGCATCGTTACCACCAACATAATTTTCCATATTAATCCTCGAGGCCTATAAATTACAACATCAGTTAAAAAAAAAAATTTAAAATACCCTATGCATAATCTAAATTACTCATATATGCCATTACGCAAAAATTAACACAAAAGTACGACATTTTTTTTTAAAAAATAAAGTATGATTTGATAAATTACCCCACAAATTTGGAATTAAGGCTCAACTTGTACATGAAGAAACAAAAATAACAGATCTTGTTGAGGTGTAAATTGGGCATGCTAAAATAGTTGGGAGACAATTTTCTTCGAAGACATACGCTTTTGAATAAGGTGCAATAAATCTGTTTTTTTTTTTTTGCAATAAATCTGTTTTTTTGCAATAAATCTGGTTTATATTATTATATATATATATATATAAATAGATAGGATACTAAACTTGGGCCCACAGAAAACTTGCAGGGGCTGTGGCTGCTGCTTTGTTCAATTCCGCGCACGTCCGTTTCCGCTTCCACCGCGTCTGCCGTCTTCCTGCTCTCCACTCTAGTAATCCAGTGGGCGCCGCCGACGACCGAATCAGGCGACCGACCACCCCGCGTGCTCGCCGCTCCTTTTTCTTAATAAAAAGTAATAAGAATATAAGAAACCGACACGACCGCCTCCGCCGTGCTCTTCCATCCGTTCCAACTCCCCATGGCGCCGCCGCTCCTCCCCCTGCTTCTTCTTGCCGCAATCGTGCTCGCGCAGCTCGTTTCCTACGCCCATGGCGACGGCGGCGGCGGCGGCTTCTACGACCCGGCGCGCGTCACGCAGCTCTCTTGGCGCCCCAGGTGAAAGAAACCGTGAAACGACTTCTCTCTCCAGGCTGCACGCGCGGCCGTCTGTTTCACATTCTGGCTGTCAGTGACAGGCGTTTGCGCTCTCGCAGGGCATTCCTGTACAGCGGCTTCCTCTCGGACACCGAGTGCGACCACCTCATTAACCTGGTGGGTGTCAGTTGGGTTGGGTTTCCTCTCCCTCATCGATTCGCGATGAATCGACCTGAGGCCGGCCTTTCGCTGTGGCGAGGATCCGAGGCGCTCACAGAGTCGTTTCCTTTTTTTTTTCCTTTCTGTTGGGTTCAGGCGAAAGGCAGCCTGGAGAAGTCGATGGTGGCGGATAACGACTCCGGGAAGAGCCTCATGAGCCAGGTGCGCACCAGCTCCGGCGCTTTCTTGGACAAGCACCAGGTAATCACTCTGCACCGTGGCATTCTTCTTGCTCGATCAAGGGTAATTCCAGCCGGTTCTTTCATTCCTGTACGCCTGTGATTGTGTTAGTGCCTTTGTTCCAATTCTCTCGCCCCATCGCCAAATTCTCTCGCCCCATCGTCAGCAGATACGCCTGTGATTGTGTTAGTGCATACTCTATAACCCAAACAGCTACTGATGTGAACACTGGTGTACTTGTTTCTGTTGACCCGTCAAAGGATGAAATTGTCTCTGCAATTGAGAAACGCGTAGCTGCTTGGACTTTTCTTCCGGAAGGTAATTTGCACTGGGTCATTTGCCTCATGGAGCTAGATGGACATTCTCTGACTGTTGCTATGTTTCTCGTTCAGAGAACGCTGAATCAATGCAGGTTCTGCGCTATGAAATCGGTCAAAAGTATGATGCCCACTTTGATTATTTTCATGACAAAAATAACGTGAAGCGTGGTGGTCAGCGAATTGCAACTGTGCTTATGTACTTGACAGATGTTAAGAAGGGTGGAGAGACTGTATTTCCAAATGCTGAGGTAAGTACACCTACTTCTGAGATTATTTCTCTGCCTTTTGAAAATAGAGCGCTGGGATTACTTCCGTTATTTGTTTTTGCAATTATAGTGACTTATTTGATCAGAAACATATGAATTGATTTGGCATGTTGCTTTCAGGGAAGCCATTTACAGTACAAGGATGAAACTTGGTCAGAGTGTTCAAGATCTGGCTTGGCAGGTATCTTTCAGCCTCTTACATATTAAAAGTAATACTTGGCAGAGCTAATCTGCCTCTATTGGCATTGAAGATTTACTTCAGTAGCCCCAAACAAAGTTGTGTATTGTCCTATTCTATGACAAGGCTGTGCTCTTCTCCTGCAGTGAAGCCAAAAAAGGAGACGCACTACTGTTCTTCGGTCTTCATGTCAATGCAACAACTGATACAAGTAGTCTTCATGGGAGCTGCCCAGTAATTGAGGGGGAGAAGTGGTCTGCAACGAAATGGATTCACGTCAGATCATTCGATAATCCCCAAATGTAAGGACGGACGCGCCATGTTCCGATGACAACGAGCTCTGCCCTAAATGGGCTGCTATTGGGGAGTGTTACAAGAACCCAACATACATGGTTGGCACCAAGGATACTTTCGATTTTTGCCGCAAAAGTTGCGGGCTTTGTGATGCTTGAACTACTCAAATAATGTGAATGTGTTTTGGGGTGTTAGGCCACTAACTGTTGTTTTTGACCCCATCCTATTCACTCTGCTGGGTTGTAAATAACAGATGAATCAGGTCTCTGAGTAATACAGGAGTGATGTTTAATCCTTCCCATAGGACCTGTAAATCATCTTGATATAAAAGTAAAAAAAAAAAAAAAAATCGGTTAGGAGTTCGTAAACTCGTTCTGATGTGTAGAATGTTACTGGCCATACAGGCTGACAGAACATCCAGATATTCCTTCAACAATGTCCTGCATAAGTTGATCTGAACGGAACTATGGAGTCTTCAGAAAAAAAAAAAACCTGTTTCTCAGAGTTTTCAGTTTCATGCCCAATAGCTCCAAGCAGTAGGCCTGGGTGTTCGTTACCCGATTTTTTCGGGTCGGGTAATTTGGGTAATTTAAAATTCGGTTAATGAAAATTGCTACCCGATTTTAGTCAACATAACACTACCCAAAATTTTGGGTACCCGATAGTCGGGTTCGGGTTCGGGTATACCCGATCTACCCGGTTTTTTACAGAAAAAAACAACAAATTAAACAAAATTTCAGTAGCAATTTATACATAATTTCACCCAAAATTTAGGTAGAATTTCGACAACAATTTGTGGAGAATAATATATTATAGTTACTTGTTCGAACCGAGAAAATTATATTCTAATAAAGTGATAATTTCAAGTGTTTAACAAGCAACACATGATAAATATAAAGACAAGACAAATCTTTGGGTAGTTCGGGTAATTTGGGTACCGGAGTCTATTACCTGAATTACCCAAAGTAATTTCGGGTAATCAAAATCACTATCCAAATTTGGGATCGGGTACCTCGGGTTCGGGTAATTCGGGTCCGGGTTCGGGTAGTTCGGTTCTGAATAATGGGTATCGGTATTTTGCCTAGGGCTACCAAGCAGAGCAAGAGGAAGTGTAAAGTTTAATTTAGGTTATAAGCATGAATCATAGTCCGCATTCAATTGAAGTCTTCTGATGCCGAGGAACATTTAAGGTCGGTCTCAATGGGGTTTCACGAGTGTTTAATGCACATTAAATGCAGCGCCTGCACATCATCAAAATTTCACTTTTTGCATGAAACTCCTGGAGAGAGAATGAAAGAGTTTCACCATGGTGAAACCTTTGGGCCTGATTTCACATGCGTTGGAAACGGTGTGAAACCCCCATTGAGATACAAATAGTGTTTCATCATAGAACTATGCAATTAAATCATGCAATGAGAGAGAGAGTTTGTGGGACCCTTAAGCCTATGAAACTGTGCAATGAAACTATGCATTGAGAGAGATGCCTATTTCATACCAAAGTTTCATATCTTGGAAACCGGGAGGTGAAACTCTCCATTGTAAAATTAATGATGAAACGACCAAAAAAAAAAAAGTACTAGTACTTAACAAAGCTGAAATTGTGGAGCTAGGGCGTTCCACCATCATCCTGTTCCAGGTAACTTAACACTACAGCAGAAAAGAATGGCTCCAGCTTGCTTGCCATCGAGGCCAACAAGCTCAAGCGATCTGCAAGACCAGAACGTCTAGCCGCATGCAGCGGCGTGGAGGCTTGGCGGCGAGGGTTGGCAAAGAAGCCTTGGCAGCCTATGGCACTTAACGGCCATGGCTGTGCTGGTTTGGTTTCTGACTGTGCTCTCATTGGTGCCTGGTTTCTGACTCCTGCATAATGCCAATTCGAACTTGAATTTGCAAGCTGCCAACTAAAAGTAAGCTGTTGTATAGAGAACTTAATTGTGAATAAATCATCAGTAACTGACGTAGGCACAACAATTTTTTTGCTCCGAGAACAAAAACCATTGGACACAACTAGAAAACCGAAAAAAATCTGATTTATATTGGAACAAAGACAAGGACAAGAGTTAATTGATTTGTTATTTATGATACAAAAAGACAGATAACAGACCACAAAAGTAACAATTTACTTGCACTAGTTGATTGTACAAAAGTGTTAACTGAAATCATCTTAAAATTCAGGCACCTGGAATATGGGTGAAGTGGGAAAAGAAGAGATAGAGTAACAACAGAAAATATCATATCCCAGCCTTTTATTCATATAAGTAAGTAACGAGTTCCATTCCATTTGAGATGCGCACACAGCTTTTAGGCATCATAGCCACATAGCAAAAGGACACTAGCCGCCAAGCAATGGTCACTTCGACGGATCAAGGACGCAGCCAGCAAATACGACGGCGCCGGACACCTCCTCCATGACAAAGAAGGCGAAGGGATGGTCGGCGACGAAATCGACAGTCTCTGGTTGATAGCAAAACGGTGCGCTCGTGGGCGCTACGGGGATGTACGTCACAGCTGCGGCCTCCGTGCCTTCCTCGTTCAGCTCAATCACCGCTTTGTGATAGACGGCGTCTATCATGTTGGGCGACACGCCGGGGAGGTCTCTTCTCTCGGCCATGTCAGTCAGGTCGGCGGCTCCGGCACTGTCAAGCGTGGTTTCGAGCCCCATCTCCCGGAAGGCGGCGGTGAGGTCGCTCTCGAAGGACATCTTGAACCTGGGCAGCCGGAGCTCGCGCAGACTGACCTCCCTCAAGGGCAGGTGGTTGTGCAGGAACGCCGGGCCGGACGCGGCGAGCTCGTCGACGAGGCTCCACAGGCCGTCGTATGCGTCCGGCAGGAAGACGCTCAGAGAGTACCTGGCGACCTTGGCCATCGGCTGCATCCCGCCGCCGAAGCCCAAGGGGGAAGCCGAAGGCCAGGGGTGCTTGTGCGGCGGTAGGGCAGCGTGAGCACCTTGAACCCCGCGTGCACGGCGACGAGGTAGCTGCCGCAGTCGCGCATCAGCGGCGTCTGCACGGTGGTGCCGTCGAGAAGGTAGAAGTAGTCCACCTCGGTGCAGCGCTTGGTGAAAGGCGTCACCCAATTGCCCTTGAAGTAGATGGCGTTGACGAGCATCAGGCCGGTCTCGGCGTCCACGGCGCCATGAGGAAGCACGTCGGCGATGAGCCCTTTGGTGGCCTCCGACACCCAGCTGTTGATCTCCTGCCGTGCTTCCTCTGCCTGCGTTACATTGCGTGCATATTGGTTATCAAGCTTGCCATGTCTTCGGTCAAAAAAAAAAAATTGCTTGCCATGTCGGATCGGCGGACACAAGATGAAAGAACGTACGCACCTTTGTCTGGAAATCCACGGCGCGCACGTCGGCCTTGAAGCACTCGACGGCGATCTCTCTGAACGCCGGCTTCAAGACCATGTCGTTGCCGTGCCAGACGCCGCACGCCGACGCGATAAGCGGCCCGCCGGAGCCAGAGCCGTCGGCGAGCGCGCAGCGGATGAGCTCGGCGAGGTCGTCGCGCGACGCGGCGCCGAGCAGGGCGAGGAGCTCGTCCAGGGTGGCGCCCCGTGCCCCGGCCGCCACCAGGGCCAGCGCGGCGTAGATGGATAGCGGCGAGAAGACGAGGTTGCCGCTGCCGCGGCCGCTACTAGTCTTGTTGGCGGCGAGCTCGAGCTGCTTCGTGAGGCGGAGCGCCAACGACGTGAGCCCGGCGCTGGCTGCGGAAACGCGCTCCGTGTCCGCCGCCTCCATGGACCATGATGGTGATGTCGCGGTGGTGGGAAACCGCATGGCCATGTCGTCCCGTGTCCTTGGGTTTTTGTGTGTTCTTGGGGCGGATGGATCGATGCGAGGACGACGGCGGGAGGCTGTATTTGTAGGACGGAGGACTTCCTTCTGAATCGATCCTGAGTATTTTTTTATTACAATATTACCAAAAACAGTTTCTAGCTTCCCTCTATATAAGCTAAGCTGCATATTGAGAAATTAAATTCCATATATACTACGGAGGAGGTCGGCGGGGCCTGGAGAGAAACCAAACGCGCGGCGGCGGCACTTCTGTGCACGACCGCCTCGCCCTTCCCTCGTAGTAATAAATTTTTTTCCTATATTTCAGGTGCCTTCCAGCAACACTTTTTGTCACGGTAACGCATTAATTTTTTGTCCTTGTCTAACTATAGAAATTAGAAAATAATTGTTAATTTTAAAATTGTCTTTGTACCAACACATATAAAATTTGTCCTTGTCTAACTATAGAAAATAATTGTTAATTTTTAAATTATCCTTGTGCCAACATATAAAAATTTTGTAAGGTTTGTAGTTTGTTTAACTGATTTTATTATTGGAACCGAAAATTACAGATTGTGTCTACAGAAATTGCAACCAACTAAACCTATAATTTTAGTATAAAATTTATGCAATAGCCGTCGCCTAAAATAAAACAAAAAAATTCAGACACCTAAAATTCGACAAAAGATTCCATTGCTTACTACTGTGGCCCACTTTCTTCCTTGTCCTTGGTAGTGAGGGATAGACCACCTTTGACTTGAGCACTACCTTTCTCATTCCTCACAAGTTTCATGTTGGAGTGTTTTCCAATATTTTCCTAAAAGAAAGACTTCATGTTCCTCGAATGGTACTCTCTTGGTCACTCAAGTGGTATTTATTTTTTTTTCACCAAGGCATGTGCAAAGTTGTCTTCTCATCTACATCTAAATGGCTTATATGGAGCGTAGGTAGGGAAAAAGAATATGGCATACTTACCTTGCATATTTTGTAATGTCAAAGCTTTGACATTGGATCCAAAACAAAACCCAAAAAGCTCATGAAGAAAAAGGTAAGTATGCACATGTCCATTTTTCATTTTCTTTCTCTCTCTTTTCTTTTTATGGACTTGCACATGTCTAGTTTTAATTTTATTTTCTTTTGCATAGCCCATGTCTCTTTTACTAAGAATATAACTAGAGAGAAATCATAAACTTTAAAGCATGGAGTGTTTATTTAGTGGAAAAGATGGATGGCATGTTTTTATGTACTTCTAGTGTAGAAGTAGCATGTTTATGTGTGGCGTGTGCATTATGCGTGCACTTGATCTAATGAGCATGATAAATTTGTCTACAAGGGTCAACAAGACTTGACAAAACTCAATACAAAGCAAGTAGCCTATGTAGAAAGCTTATATCATGAATGAACAAGTATGGCTTTGGTAGGAATTTTCACCATTGAGGAAACATCAAGTGTTTTTATTTTCAGAATAAAAACTCCAACAATCATAGTTATTTGGAACAATAGTATACCGGCTCTTATTAAGATGAATCATATCTCAAAACCACTTTAGACTTGGTTGAAAAAGCGCTTGAAAACCACAAAAATTTCAGGTTCATGATGGTTTTCATGTGAGCCAAGTAATCCATACTTAGAAAAATATTGAGTTGTCTACTAAGCACTAAAGAAATATTTAGCAAAGAAACTATTCATCATTTCCCAAGAAAGATAAACATTCATGAAATATATGAGAAGCAGGTTTGTTTATTCTTTTATTCATATTTTATTTGGATGCAATAAGGAATTGAGATAAAAGGGTTCGGAACAAGAATACTTACCTCAAGCTTACCTCCTGCTCACAGCCTCGATGGTGGATATGGTGGTGGGTAGACTTCTCTCTGTGCCCACCATTCTACCCATTGACAATTGTTCTCCTCTTGGATTGCTTGAGCATTCAGCGTGGGAGTGTTCCGAAGTGCTAAAAAGGTGGGTCTAGGTGTCCAAGGTGGGGTCGGCCGACCCCCTCCCCCCTAGAGCCCCTGGCTCATCTGAGTCTATGGTGCTTCTTCTTTCGTCTGGTGACGCATTCTTTTTTTAAAGGAATACCGTGGGGAGAACCCCACGGTGCTGGTGACGCATTCTTGCACTAATCGTTTTTTGTTTTCTGAAAAATTGCACTTTCGACCGATGTGCATTTTTTATTTTACGTATGTATGGAGCATTAAACATAGGTAAAGAAAACTAATTGCACGATTTAATTTGGAAAGTGTAAGGCGAATCTTTTCAGTCTAGTTAGTGGGACAACAATTACTAAATACAAACGAAAAGTGCTACGAAGAGTCAAACCCAAAATATTTCATCAACTAAACACCTAGTTGAATTGCATATATGCAGGCTGACCGTGATCAAGTGTTGCATTCTTAAATTTGCTTGATTGATGATGTCGCTATTTTAGGGACAAAAATATAATGCTACGAAATGTTTCACTCAGATCCAGGTCAGTAGAGTGATAGCCTATCGAGCCCTCGAGCCCTGAGTGGCCTCCCAAGCAAAGGCTTGACTGTCTAGAGCTAATGTTATGTTGTATTCATCATCATGAGCTAGTTGGCCATTTCACTTATCTTAAAATAATAATTAGTGCCTTAGTGAGTATATTTAAGATAAGAGTTATCATCATTTATAAGGCCTGTTAGAGCAAACATGATAGGTCGGGAACCTATCAAAACAAAATAGACAATTTTTATTTATTGTGAGTAATAAAATGAAGGCTATAATTAATCAAACACCAGAAAGAAGGGAAAAAACAAAACCATGTGACCCCTATTAGGAGGCTTAACAAAGCATAAGAGACAAACTCCATGGTACACCCACAGAAGGTGCAGTAGGAGATCAACGGGAGTAATCTTTTGCATCTTCTCCATACTAAATTGGATAATGATATCATAATAATTATCCTATATTCTTTTTAGCCTTGTCAAATGCATATTTAGCGTCGTATAAATCATGATCACAATTATCCCACATTTTTATTCAAAATAACAAGAAAATACTTTTACTAATGTCTAGCACTTTACTACGTTATCTTCTATATACATGTTTTATTTACACGTTATTCTCTTACACATACATGTACATCATGTATTTTTTATTTTCTTATCTTAATCTTACATGTATATTTGTGACTCCCTTTTAGGAGGCAATTTTGCTACTGAAATTAGAACATATTTAACTAAACTCTACTTCTCTTATTTTAGCGACGTAGATTTGTAGCTACAATGGTCCATTATCTAAAATTTTGTTAATAACTATAAATTTAAAATGGTGGTACACAAGTATATGAACTACAAAACATAATTAAAGAGAAAAAGATATACAAAGCATATAAAATAGACGAGTATATTGAAAAATATGTTGTAGAAAGTAGAAAGAAAGTGGAATTGTCTATTTCTTTTTGATTTTTCACTAAATGCTTTTTTTAGCAGGAACTAGTCTTTATTTATAGAAGGAGACACACTCCGTGATTACCCTCTCTAGATATTTTGGTTGGCTACTCTAGACTCTTCTTCTCTACAAAGCTAATATTTTCCAACTCCATTTGCTTTCGATTCACCCACATATCAATTATTTCTCAACAAAATATATCATTCTTAACATAGAATTGAAATGTCATACGAACAATATGTCATTACTTCTTGTTAGGCTTCCACCTTCTAATAGCCATGAAAGTGTTGATGGTTTCTTCTTCACGCAAATGTAAGAAAAATAGCCCACTCAATAAAAGTCACTAGACAATCATCCAAAAGGTTATTAATGGCTATTACCCATCTAATTTTTCAACTTACTCTTAATAGAAATCATTGCGTAAAAATATTCTTTGATGCATATTTTTGAAAAGAGAGACAATATCACCACTCCTCTTCATATTTCAATAAGTCTATAAGAGAATAAAATATTGTTTCATTGTACCACTCCAATAATCTAACACAAAAATCAGATCCTACAATTATTAAAATTAAATAGTCCAATGTGATCGTGTATTCTATTAATATAATCTATTGACACAAGATAAAATGGTTTTATGGTGTCCGGAAGTCGATGCATAGTTGATGCGTTCTACTCGAAAGTTAGTAATTTATTTATTTTTTGAGCTATATAGGGAGAGACTGGGAAAGAGAAAAGGAAACCTCGACTAAACGAAAGCGGACTAACGGATGTAGATTTTGAGATATAACTATTGTCTCGCAGATGATTCGAAAGTGCATCTAGCCCTTTAGTGGGTTTTGGTGAATTGAATAACAACATAATTAAAGGTCTAATAAGTTTGTTAAGTGTGTTCAACAAAAATTGAGTCTCTTGCATATATTTGTGGATTGTATATATTAACAAGTATATTCAAGGTTCAACAAGTAGACAAACTTGATGGTATTCCACATGGTGTTGAGGTGAAAGGCTAAAGTGTGTATTGTTGTATTGAAAGATTATGGAAACAATCTAGTTCAAGCAAAAGACAACAATGCAAATGGAATCAATGAAACAACTTATATGTTGTGGAATATCATAGCATCATGTGAAAGCAAGCATACTTGGCAAAAGGCAAATGAGACAAGAGTTGATGATTTTGGATTGGTCTCTATAATGGCTTGTTTCCCATGAATAGAAGATAGAAATAAGTGTTGGAGTGTTGAGCCAAAATGATAGGATATAAGGAACCGTGAATTGGCTTGGCCATATTGATGTTGATCCATGTATGTCTCTATGTGAGTCAAACCGAAGCTTGATTGGTCTCAACATTAATATCTACGGATAATCAAGCAAGGATCAAAGTGTTGAAGATAGCAAGGATAATATCTACAGGATAATATTGGCTTGGCCATATTAATGTATGCTTAATGTGATGTGACTTGAATATGCCTTGATAAGGTGAAGATAGCAAGGAAAGGGTTTCGAGGTACTAAACGAAGGTGAAGGGCAAGGTGGCTTGGGACCGAGGTACCATGGCTAAGGTGAAAGAAGAGAGTACTTGCATTTAGTCGAGGAACTAATCAAGCTATGAGAAGTCATATTATGTTAAGGATCAAATCATTAGTGGAAGTGACTTGAAGCCATGAGTTGAACTCATATTTGTGGAAATGGTTCAAGTCACATGCTCAAGGTATATTTGCTCTAAGAGATGAGACAAAGATGATAGAGAATGATGTATAGGTTGATGGAACCCCTCAAGTGCAATGGATGGCAACCTAGACTCATGGAGGTTTAATTTCATTTATGTTTTGAATCTTGAGTTTAGGACATGCCGTACTATTAAGAGGGATCCTAGAACCTTTGGCTATATGTGAACTAAATGCTCAAACCTCCCAAATTTCGACCAAAAACATCACCTCACGACCAAAAGAGCCGTTGAGACACTTTTACACTTTGTTGTTAAACGCACGCCGCGGCGGCAACCACCGCCAAGCACTTAACTCACCGTTGGGGTCCGTCGAGTATAAATACCCCTTCGCCCTCCCCAACGGTCACCTCTTCTTCCCCAACGTTCATTTTAGTGGAAGAACGAACCAAAGCTCTTCTCTCCCTCCTCCATTGTTGCTCCTCCACTCCCCAAGCTAGATTTCGATTCCCACCATCAAATCTTGAGGGAAAAGGCAACAAACCGATTGGAGACCAGATCTACAAGTTCCCCATCTTGAAAGAGCATTTGGTTCACGTTTGGCCGATGGTTCTAGGGTTTGTTACTCTTAGAGCTTGCTCCTAGACGGCTAGATGTCGCCCTTGAGCCGCCAAATTGTGTGGCATCCTTGGGAGGTTTGTAACCTCACTCAAAATCAAGAAACTCACCCCTCATCTCAAGGGTTCACTCCCTTGACTTAAGAATGAGGGAAGGGTTAGCCTTTGTGGTGAATCCAATCCTTTTGTGGATACCTCAACAACGTGGGCGTACCCACCTTTGTGGCGACGGTGAACCATTGGATAAATCCTTGTCTCACGTGTGCTTTTTACATTCTTGCATTTATTTGTTGTGAGCTAGGGTTTTCATCCCGATCTAATTTGTTGTTGAGTTTACGGTACTTTCTATTGGATATCCGTGATATATCCGTGTGCGGAACACAGGGAAATTCACTTTCGATCTAAGTTTCGTTGCTTAGATTTCAAACTCTAGCTTGTGCTTATGCGCTAGACGAGGTAGTGCCGCACCAGGCGAGGCGGCTTTGCGCACCCGAGGCGGGCGAAGGCCGCGCGTTGTTCCGAAAACTACTTGAGTTGAGTTTTTCTGTGGTGGTTTTAAGGTACCGACCTATTCACCCCCTCTAGGCCTCTAGGCAACATTAAGGTCCTTAAAGATTCATGTGTGCCGCTACTTGTCGTCCGCGCATCTTTGCCACCACTATTGTTTGGTATATCGAACTAAAACACAACTCAACTAGGCATACCCGGCCACACGCGGAGAAATATGAAGGAGCACAAAAGTTGCACGACATATTCATGAAGGCCGCGATGCTTGGACATACGTATGTATTTCAAACCGATTTTTCCTATACCTATTGTCCTTGTATGCATTAAAAGCGCACGGTTGGTTCATAGACCACCCGAGATCACCTTTTAGCTCTGCCCCTGCCTTATTTGAATAGTACGGTACTAAATCCTTAAACCTCTTATTTGGGGTGCAAATTGGAGATAACTAGGTGCACCTCCAAACCTCTTTAGTACAAGTATCAGTACTAGTTCTCTAAATTTTTTTTAAGTAGTAGTACAAATATTTTAACTAAAGATGTTCGGACGTGCACCTAAAGGTTACCCCTTTTACACCCTTACCTATGTCAAAATTTACAAAAGCTAAGCCTCCGTACTATTGGATATCCGGTCGTTCACAGTCATGCAATGGTGCGCGGGACTGTGCGCAACCCAATGCCACTAGCTGGGCTTCGGCCCAATATTAGCACGACGCCGCTTCACGTAGAGGCTCGGCATGCCGTCGAAGTCGCCGCGACGGGGAGGTCAACATCATCATGGTGAGCAACTGTATCGACGAGACTGGGCACGGTGCGACAACTTCCTAGACGGTGAGGTTCGTGCGATGTGGCGGGGATGAGAGGAGTGTCGACACCAACACCACCACGCGCCGTGCCTAGGGAGGTCGGCACCGCTGGTCCTAAGTGTCACGCATGACGAGGACGGGGTGACGCGCTGGCAAGGATGATGGAGCCACAAAGGTGCGCATCTAGTGTCCGCAATGCGATAATGGCGTCAAACAAAGCAATCTCCGGCACCAACGGGCGCATGCCACACATGGCGAGGGACGGCGCCAATCCGTGTTGCACCTAACGATGCTCGATGACGACGCCCGACGATGATGGAGGAGCCGCATGGCTTGGGAATGAGAACCTACGGCGGTCGCGGAGGTTGGTGAAGTGAGCCTTGCCCTCAACCTCAACTCCAAGTGGCTACGACCCTCGTCCTCAACCTTAGGGCTCGGCAAGAACTTGGGGCATGATGGGCTATTGACACCCAAAAATGTCCTATATTGTTTTTGGTGATTAGACGTGTCAAGGAGGCCATAGACATCTTTGGAGTTCGACGATAAGGCCAAAAGATTAAAAGATTCAACAAAGAAGGCATCGAGGCCGAAAGGAAAGCACGTCGGACCGACGGGACTCGGCCCAAAGCGCCGTCATTTGTGAAGGGTCAAGATGGGGACTAGATGAGGGTGAATACTCCCTATTAAAAACTAATTGTGATGGCTAACCAAATACAATTGCAGAATTAAACTTATCGGTCTAGCCAAGACTTCACCCCTTTAACTATGACTCTAAATCACCTCACAAAAGATCCTACACAAGATAAATGAGGTGACAAGCCTAGCTTGAGCTCCTAACCAATTCTATTGTAAGGTCACAAAAACCTATGCACTAGTACTTCAAACAATGGTGAGCTCCTACATAATTCTAATGAGCAAAAGCACAAAGCCTACCTAAGCTCACTAGATGCACTAAGGACAAGGCGTCACACGCCTAACCCAAAGTCTCAAATTACTTAGCTACACAAACTAAGTAAAGCAACTAAACAAGCTACACAAGCAAGATAGATGCTACAACACTACTTCTAGCTACACAGGCAAGGAGGCAATTAGAGAGCTACACAAGCTACTAATTGCAAGAGCTACTACTCAATCACAAGCACAAGATATATAAATGAATGTAAGACAAAGCTTGTGATCAAGAGATGCAAACCACCGCGAAGTGTGAACACAAAATGACACCGGTGATTTTTTTACGAGGTCTCGGTCCTGCTTACCAACTTCCTCCTAATCCTCGTTGTGTCGACCGACACCTTGGTGGTTCCACGGTTTGGCGATTCACCCACTTTATGATTCACAAGCTTAATGGCCGGTGCAAAATCTCACGGTGGGAGCTCGCTAGAATCACTCACAAGATGGGAATCCTCGATCCAATCCCTCAAAGGGCACCGCTAGAACCCACACACAAGTGTGGTAACTCAATGACACTCTCCACAAGAGTTGCTCTTCACGATCCCCGTGAGGCGAGCACGAACCTCTCACAATCTCTTCTCCGGAGCACTAAATAATCTTCTTTGCGTGCCTCGGCGGAGCCTCTTGCCACCAAACCGCCTAGGAGGTGGCAACCTCCAAGAGAAACAAGCACACCGGCTTGCAACACGATCACCTAGTGCCACGAATCCGCGATCTCTCAACGCAACGCACTAGACTCGATCTCTCACTCAATCGGATGAACGATATCAAGCATATATGAGTGGGAGGGCTCTCTAGCACTCTCAAGCATGGACACAAAGTCCCCAAGGTGCTTAGCAACTAGCCATGGCCGGCCACCACCTCTAATTATAGCCCCCTGCCAAAACTAGTCGTTACTAGCATTTTTTTCGGTCGACCGACGCTCCGGTCCTTGATCGGCGCTCGGTCATCGACCGACGCACCGGTCACTTAAAAACCGCCGCAGACCTCTCTAGAAGTGACCGGTGCTCGACCGGACTCTATGACCGGACCCTCCGGGGTCGAAACACTTTCGAAACTGCCCCGATCGGATCCGTCCGCGGCGTCGCCACCAGACCACGCCGGTAAAATGACGATATCTCCTTCATCCGAACTCCGTTTTTCGATGATCTTGGACTCTATGGAAAGCTAACTCGGTGGTCTACACAACCCACATGGTTAATTGATCCAAATCCCAATGGATCAAGGCAATATTTCACTCCAAAGTCATTCTAATTGTCCAAGAAACACCGAAACAACTTTCTTTCTTCTCCCAAGTTGAACAAAAAATCAACTTCAACACCTTCTCCTTTGCAAATGTTCCAACACCACCAAGTGTACATCACCATGTGCATGTGTGTTAGCATTTTCACAATCATTTTCAAAGGAATTTTCTCTTGCTCTCACCACGCCACTCGATCCTAACACATCGCAAAGTTAGATTGCACAAGTGACACTAGATGACCGATATGCAAACAAGTTTGCCCCTCTTGATAGTACGGTGGTCATCTATCATAAACCCTGGCCATAAATTTCTCTAAGCTCCTCATGACAAGTGAAATGAAATGCCCTATAGGTTATACATTTCCCTTGCGCATTTCCATTCCGCTCCATCTCCAAGTGCCGATGCAACACATGCGCCAACATGATCAAGAATGATATGATCCACTTCATATCATCACATGACCTTCTTGGTCCATCAATCTTGACCTCACCTGCTCTTCACCGTTGCGTCGGTCCGTCGACGCCAAGTCTTGCCCAAGCTTCACTGCCTCGCAGTCCATCACTTCACTGCCTCGACTTGCACTTTACACTTGCAACCGGTCCATCAAGCCAAGCCTTGTCTTGATCTTCACCACCTTGGTCACATGACTCCATGTCATGTCTCATATGCAATAAAGCTCCTTCATTGTGCCATCACATGTGAACTAATCTCCTGTGTATTATCTCAATCATACACTATTAGTTCACCTAATGTTGACACTCAATTACCAAAAACCACAAGAAACCTTTCACCGCGCAAAACATCCGGACGGTCCGTGGTGCCCCCCAAGGTGCGCTTTTTGGACTACGTCCCGGAGACGCGCCGACGCCGGATCCCGCGCGCGTCCGGCGGTCCAACCCTAGACGTTTAGTGATACCCCGATTTGCGGCCGTCTTTGGACTGCGTTCGAGACACGCCGGGCAGCTATCCCCGCGTCCGATGTGGCTCGCCCCAGTTGAAATCCGGCGGTCGGGTTAACAAAGCGCCGAACGCCGACTCAGCGTGTTCGACGGTCATGACGTTCAGCGTCCGGCCGGTACTTCGCAAATTTCTACCTAAACCAATCGGGTTTCTAATCGGTTTTGGAAAGGTTTGGTGATTGAAATCACATCTATGTGGTTTCCTAAGGGGATAAGACCACCCCTATATATAATGAGAGGTTCATGGCGATTTCTACATCCAATCGATCAATCTACCCAAACACTCTTCTTAAACCCTAATATCTCTTCTCCAAACCCTCTACTCTTGTTGTCCGACGACTTTCTCCATGAATTTCGTTGGCATCCTAGGCGGCCTTGCTGGGTCCTAGGAGATCCCGCACGCGTCCCCTCCCAACGGATCTTTCTAGAGGGCGCTCTGAAGCGTTTCAAATAAACCGAGCTGCACAACGGCCTCTTCGATCTTCGATCAGTTTGGCGGCCGCTGCTGCAGTTCTCGCTGTTCTTGTAGGTTATGTGCAACCTCGAAGGCGTCCCAAGACCCGCTGGTGTGTTGGGGCGCCACCGATTCACGTCAACATGGGAATTGAGTTTATGTGGCCTGTTATCGCAGATGTCGTTGGATCAGTCACGGACGGTGCAGATGAGCGACTGTAGACTACAGTCCAACTTCACGACTGCAGACGATCTGATTCCCCGTTTCTGCCTGGTGCCGCCGCTCGCCCAGCTCCTTCTTTGCCCTCTCGCGTGGGTCATTTGCCTCATGCAGCTACATGGACATTCTCTGAGTGGTGAGTGCTGCTATGTTTGTGGTTCAGAAAATGCTGAATCAATTCAGGTTCCGCGCTATGAAATTGGCCAAAAGTGTAACGCACACTTTGATTATTCTCTTGACAAAAAGAACCTAAAGCGTGGCGGTCAGCGAATTGCAACTGTCCTTATGTACTTAACAGATGTCAAGAAGGGTGGTGAAACTGTGTTTCCAAATGCTGAGGCACAACACTTAGTTCTGAGATTATTTTTATGTCTTTTGAAAAATAGAACTCTGGCACACTTTAGTTATTTGCTTTTGCAATTAGAAACGTATGAACTCTGACATCACTTCCGGACCACTGGGCCTACTTGTCCAAGTGATGGTGTCCTAGGACAAAAAGAGACAATTAACGACGATGGATCGGACAGGCCTGCTAGGCAATGGTAGACGTAATACTGCACACAGCGGCTGCCACGCACTGTCAGTTACAATGAAGTTCAACAAGCATGCATATATGGACAGACCACGTGTCGCCTGAGAACGTCGCAAGATGGAGTTCAATGATTTCTTTCAACAAAGAAATAGAAAAAATGCAAACAAATAAAAAATAAAAATGCTTTGTGCTAATGTCTAGCACTTTCTTGTCATCTACTGTGTACATGTGTAACATCATACAACTCTGCTATGTACATGTGTAACATCATACATGTGTACATATACATATATCATGTACGGGTTTTTTTCCTTATTTGTTTTTATTAATATTAAATTACACATGTACACAGTAGCTAACTATCTGTGCCTCCCTTTCCGGGAGGCAATTCTGCTACAAAATTACAACTCATTTAACTAAACTTTATTTCTATTATTTTAACAATACGGTGCTAAATCATTAAACCTCTTATGTCAAAATAAAAAAAAAACTTAAACATCCGTACTGTTGTATATCGGCCCAATGGTGAATAGGGCTGTTCACAATCATCAAACTGTGCGCAGCCCAATGCTGCTAGCTGGGCCGAATATCTGCACGGCGCCGCTTCACGTAGAGGCTCGGCGTCGCCGTCGCCGTCGCGGTGGCGGGGAGGTAAACGCCGTCGTGGTGAGCAACTGTATCGACGAGCGCGGCAGCTTCCTCGGTGATGAGGTTCGTGCGTTGTGGCGGGGATGAGAGGAGCGCTGACACCATCACCACGCGCCGCGCCTGGGGGAGGCCGCCACCAACGGTGTCAGACAAAGTGATCGCCGGCACCAACGGCGGACGCACGCCACGCATGGCGAGGACGGCAGCGCCGATCCAGTGTCGCACCTGACGACGACGGGAGCACCGCGGCGCTCCGATGACGCGCCGGCGATGACGGAGCAGCCGCGCGCCTTGGGAACGCGAAACGGCGGCGGTCGCGGAGCTGAGGTTGGTGAAGCGACCCCCTGTCCTCAACCCAACTCCAGTAAGCTACGGCCCTCGTCCTCAACCTCAGGGCTCTGCAAGGACTTGGGCCATGATGGGCCTTGAGTTTATGTGGCCTGTTATCACTTTTGGCGCAGATGTCCGTTGGATCAGTCACGGACCGTGCAGATGACCGACTGTATTTAAAGAGTAAATTGGGCCGGAGAATCCGCTTGGCCAGGTCCACGCCATCAATTTTTTCCGGCGTTGCTTTTCTGGATCCATGGCTGGTTGTGCGACCTTTGGCCGGGGAAAAAGGGGTTACTGCGGTCGGGCGTCGTACCTCCGTATGTTCGACGTTGTCCACCCCTCATTGGCCGGGCGGCGCCCTCGTTGTCGATGGTGGTTGGCTGCCTTGTCCCGTGCCCACCGTAGTGTTAGCGAGTTTCCGGTCGTTGTCCTTGGAAGCGGTATGGGCCGGCGTGGCGTGGTCGGCGGTGGTCGGGGCTCATTGTCGAGTCCCCGTTTGCTTGAGATCGGCCGGGCGCAAAAAGGTTACCTTGTCGCCCGGCGGCTCGCTGACTGGGGGCCATGTATCTCGCTTTTCCTCTTTGACCCACCAATCGGTGGTTGTGCCTCGGTGCTCTGGTAGATTGGGCCCCTGGTACATTCTCGGTTCGGGGGTAAATCTTGTGGTCGGTCCTCTCTTCCATGGCGTCTTGGGTCGCCGTCTCGGTGTGGTAGGAGCTCCCGTTCCCCTTTTCCTGTTCCTCGCGCTCGATCGGCGTGCTACGCGCGGGGCGGCGTGGCTACGACGATTTGTAGGTTGTTGCGGCCCTCTCCGACCGGACTGGCAACGCCCGGCGCCGCCTGCCCGTCCCATCCCTCTGGGGGCGGCGGCGAGCGAGAGCGCGATGTGTGTGCTCCTGGCGGGTCGCCTCGGGCCGGCGTCCTCCTCCTTTCTCCAACTCGGCCACACGGTATGTGCTACACGCGTCCCCCTAATCGATGTGTTGTTCGATTCTGCGCGATGGTGGATCTCGGTGCCTTCTCGCCATGGTAGTGCGGCCGCCGCCGGCGACGCAGCGCCAAGGCGCGCCGCTCTCCGGCTCCCTCCCCTTCTCTCCTGACCTCGTGTGCGGTGCGAGGCAAGGACACCCCCGCGCCGCAACCGCATGCACGCCTCCCAACAAAGGCGGCCCCAGCCAAGGCGGTCTTTGTCTCTCCCCGCCCCAAATTTCTCCGGTGACCCACCGGTCCCCCGGTGGGCCGTGGGCGGATCCGTCGACCTACCCACCGGACACGAGGCAATGCGGTGGAGGCCGTCGGGGCGGCTAGGGTTATTCTCACCCGGTTCGGTTATCATACCATCGTTCTTCTCGCATTCTCTTCCTCTTGAATAAATTCTCGTGCTTTGGTGATGTGGGTTTCTTGTTTGATGTGATGGCCGGCAGCAAATGTTTGTGTGGGAAGCCACGAAGTTTTGGGGAGCCACGAGTGGATTTGTTCTTTGCCTCTCCCATTCACTCTAATACCTATCTTTGTGCACAATCTGTTTCCCTACGTTTGCAAATAACGTGGAATAAAGTTCTGGTTTTACTTCAATCTGCATTTTTCGGGTCCTGCGTTTGCTATCGAGGATTCTAGCGGTGGGGTTGTTAGCAATCCGGCGGTGGGTGAGTAGTAGCTAGGCGTGGTGGTGGCACGCGCGCAGCCATGCACGTGGCGAATAGATGGACACGGGTGCCTGCATATACGATCTTTGTAGTAGTATCACGATATTTTGATTTCCCATTTTTCTTTCCTTAGATTTCTTTGGTACCGGGTGTGGGGATCAATATTTTGGATGACCCCAATCCGTCAATCAAGACCCTCGACATCATGTCTCGGGACGATTCTAACCAAGGACCTCTCCTCCACCACATGGTCGCCCTCAACCGAGAGAAGCGGGTTACCACGGCGCCTGAGCTCTTTCACAAGCAGACCTCTTTTCCGCCTCGCTCGAGGTCTCCGTCGTCGACCTTTTGAATCTTTTCGAGCTCTCGAGCGAGACCTCTTTCGCTCGCTCGAGGTCCTGCCGGCGGCCCCTTCAAGTTTGTGCGCTAGAGCTCTCGGCGCGACCTCTCTCCGATTCGCTCGAGCTCGAGCTCGGCGAACCGCTCAACAAACGCCCGATCTGAGCTCGTCCCCCTGGCGTCACGCGGAAGACCAAAAATGCAGGAGTTGGCCAACCACTCGGCGAGCACGGTGGCCATGCGAGGCACGGTGGCGGCGAAAGATCGGCCCGCTTGTCGCCGCCCATGCCCCGATGACTCCAACAAGGGGCCCACGACGCAAGAGTGCCAGCGGCGTGCGCGATACCTCATCCATGGCATGGGCACCCCCACGCCGGGGACCGATTCCAACCACGATTGTCGTCGGTGGCCCTTTACCGCCACTGGACCGGGATTCGCTGCGTCGTGACGACCAATTTTGGCATCCAAGGCCGTCAAGAGCTCAAGAGAGGCCCCGGCCAACCAAAGAGCTCGGATCCGAGAGCTCGATCGTGCCGTATCCCTCGTCAACTTCGGCAACTCCGCCATCATGACCGGGAGACGCACACTACCCGTACGCCATCGCGGCAACATGGGCACCCCATACCAAGGAGGGGACTTCCAACTACGGTCAAGGACGAGACGGCGCATGACCACCGCCCATGCCCCGACCGCCATGTGCGGCGACGACCGCCCTCGGCATCCAAGGCCGCCGAGAGCTCGAGGTAGCTATTAACCAACCCACGAAGCTCGCTCGAAGAGCTCTTCGCTGACGATTTTCACGGTATCATATTGTTCCATCTACCCCCGCCCCAACTTCGAGAGCTCACATGTTCTATCCCCCTTGCTACTATAAAAGGAGGGGTAGGGTCTTTGATTGGGGCAAGCAAGAAAAAGAAGAAGAACAAGGCACCCGGTTCTTCTCAAATCCGCTTCCTCACTCTCATATTGGCACTTGCCTCAATCATAGAGACACGGGAGCCGCTCCCTCTCTCGCTCCGCTTATGCGCACCCCTCGCGAGCATTTGAGCTCGGATAGTGAACACACCTTGGACTAGGGAGCCCGACTTTGCCCCGAACCGGTATAAATTACGTGTCATTGTCTCGAGCTAGGCCATTCGGAGTCCGCACTAGCCACCATTACGTGGCGGTGGTATTAGACCCCGCGGCGATTGGCGCCCGGTAGGGGGCGCTAGTGCGACGATCTTCCACTCCGATGGCTTCTTCGTCGATACCGCCCGGCCGGGGCGGCGGCGTGTTTGCGCCCGGCACGCCGACTTCACGGGCCCTGATCCGGCGAAGTCACCGGCGGGCCGTCTTCACCGCCGTCGGCGTGAGGACATTCGGCGCCTCCGCGACACCGCGATTCCATCTCGCCGACATGGGGCGGGACTCCGTCAAGCCCGCTAGCCCCATCAGCGGGCGGCAGATCGCTTCTTCGCCCCGATCAAGGACCTCCTCCCGACATCCTCGGACGCGAGCCTCGCGGCTTTCTGTTCCGCGATGTCACCTTCTCCATCGCCAACGTCGTCCTCCGGCTCGCCGGCGAGCGAGCGGCGGTGGAAAAGTTCACGGCGGCATACGCCAAGATGTACCGACGGCGGCCCGGGTCTCCCCTCTTTGGGGCGATGAACCGGGGAAGGCATCGGTCCATGAGCTCGAGCTCGCCCTCGATGGGATGAGCCTCCACGGTCGCGACCCCACACGGCGATGTATTACACCACCTCCGCGGGAGCCACGGCGACCATTCCCCGACTCGGCGCCGCGCCCCGGGACTCCGCCCGGCAGCGGCGGCGTGACCCGCCCCGATCGATCACGTCAAGGCCCGGAGCCTCGAGCTCGAAGAGGCGCGGCTCGGAGCGAGCCCTGTCCTCGAGCAAGAAGCGAGGGGGCGCCTCAAGGCGCGGGCCAGGCGCGAGCGTCGCGTGATCATCCAATCTGCGACAACGATGCGGAGCAACTCCCGCCCGGTGTTCGGAGAGCCTCCCGAGGCCACGGCGGCGCGCCGTTGCCTGGCAAGCGCCGATCCCGAGGACCCCCGAGGCACCTCAGCCGAGCCCACGAGCGGATCAAGAAGCTCGTGGCGGAGGCGGCGATGTCTGCAGTGGCAAGCTCCGCATCGCCCCCGTCGACCGGGGAAAAGCACGAGGCCTCCTCTCATCGAGAGGTCCACGCTTCAGCCGTGGATCGAGAACCGGACGCCGCGTGACACCATCATCGCCAGCGGAAGCGGAAGCCAGCGAACAAAAGCGCCCCGGGGGACGGCGACAAGCACCGCCGCGGCGACTTCGAAGCCGCCCGCAAACGACAATCGCCGGAGGAGCGTCATGACGGCGGCGAGGACAAGGGCGCGGCCCCCACGCCGGAACGCCGCCCAGCGAGTCCGTCTCGACAATCGGGCGCCGAGCTCGACCGAGAGGCCAAGGGCTTCCGGCTCGCGCATACTCGGCCGCTCCCTTCCCTTCGTTTTCGGGCTCCAACCTCGGTGCGAGGTACAACGGGAGAGACCCCCGCCTACTGGCTCGAAGACTACCGCCTCGGTTGTCAAGCCTGAGGCCGACGGCGACTACTTCATCATCGGCAACCCGCCCCTCTATCTTGCGGTCGGCCCGTTCTTGGCTCAGCACTTGGGCACCATCCGCGAGGGAGGATTTGCGAGGCGTCTTCGTCGGCAACTTCCGGGCACCTACGCCCGAGGCCAAGTACGACACAGGATCTCGGGGATGCAAGCGAAGAAGGGGAGAGCTGCTTGCGACTACATCGGGCGCTTCTCTAAACTGCAACAACCTCTCGGGGCCTCCGACTCCGAGATCATCACCGCGTTTACCTTCGGCACCACTTGCGAGAGTCTCATCCGCGAGCTCGGCGTCAAGAAGCCTAAATCCGTGAAGGAGCTCCTCGACCTCGCCACCGGACACGCCGGGGAGAGGGGCGGCCGCCTCGTCCGCGGGCAAGGGCAAGCCCACGAGCGGCAGCGGGCCGCGGGCGGATCGGCTCCACCCCGCAAGAGGAAGAACAAGAAGAACAAGCGCCCCGTGGCGGCGGCGGCGAGTTTGTCGCCATCAGCGGACAAGCGCAAAACCCAGCGAGAAGGGGAAGAGGCTTCGCCCACAAGGAGCACCGACAAGATGCTCGAGGCCCGTGTCCACATCACGAGGTCCCGTCAAGCACAAGATGAAGGGCTGGCCGGCTCCCGAAGAAGCACGTGATGGGCACGCGAAGGGAGGGCCGCCGGCGACCCGGCCGGAGACCTATGGCGGCGGAGCCCGGGGGCGGGGGCGGCGGCGGCGTCTATCGAGGGACGGCCCGTCGCGTCGTCTTGGCGAGCCCCCGGCTCTGAGTCAAGCGCCGAAATGACTCCGCGGCGCCGTGAAGTCCTCTTCAGGGAGCCAGCGACGCCCGCCTACCTCAAGTGGTCGAGCTCGGCGATCACTTTTCGGCAGGCCGATCATCCCGACACATCCGTACCGGGAGGTACCGCTCGTCGTCGATCCCATCGCCGGCACCAGCGCCCTCGGCAAGGTGTTGATGGATGGAGGCGGCGACCTCAACCTCCTCGTCCACGCGCTCAGGCCCTTGGCATCACCAAGGCGCGCGCCGTCCCTCACGGACCCGATCCATGGCGTAATGCAAGGGAAGCCGGATGATCCCCTCGAGGCGACCGATCTCCCCTCACCTTGACACCGGATAACTTCCGGAAGGAGACCCTCACGTTCGAGTGCTCCCTTCAAACGCCTACCATCTTGTTGTTGGGGCGGCCGTGCTATCGCGAAATTCATGGCCGTCCCCCAACTACCCTACCTCAAGCTTAAGATCCCCGGCCCAAGGGGGTCATCACCGTCGACTCCACCTTGAGCACGCGTTCGGATCGCGAGGCCGCCGCGAATCCGATCTGCGATGCGCGGTCGAATCGGCGAATCTTTTGCCGAAGATGGCGGCTGGGCGATCTTGAGGGCACCCCCGAGCTCAAAAAAGCTGCGGGCACGAGCTCGCTGCGATGGGCTCGAACGGCCGGGAGATCGAGCCCCATCCGTGAGCTCATGAAGACCGTAGGCACTTTCGAGCCCGAAGGGCGTAAGGAGATAAAGGTCGATAATGATGGCCACGCCCTCGCGTAGGGTCGAGCTCTCTCTAAATAGGAAGGCGAGCTCGTCGACTTCCTCCGCGCAAACCTCGGCGTGTTTGCGTGGAGAGCCTCCGGACTTGCCGGGCATACCGAGGGAAGTCGCCGAGCACTCCTTGAACATTAAGCCCGGCTCTCGGCCGGTGAAGCAACGGCTCGAGGCGTTTCGATGACGATCGGCGCCTGCAATCGCCGAGGAGATAGATAAACTCTTAGCCGCTAGGTTTATCAAGGAGGTGTATCATCCCTAGTGGATAGCCAACCACGTTACTAGTCAAGAAGAAGAATGGGAAATGGAGAATGTGTGTTGATTACACGGGTCTCAACAAGGCATGCCCGAAGGATCCGTTTCCTTTTGCCGCATCGACCAAATCGTTGACTCCACCTCGGGTGCGAAACCCTCTGTTTTCTCGGCGCCTACTCCGGCTACCACCGGATAGCGATGAGCGAGCTCGATCATTTCGCCACCTCCTTCATCACTCCGTTTGGCGCGATGCATTACGTAACGATGCCCTTCGGTTTGAAGAACGGCGGCGCCACCTTCCAAAGGTGTATGCGAAAGTCTTCAAGAGGCTCCTCGGGGAAGCTTTGTAAAGCTTCGTCGATGACATCGTCGTCAAACGAAATCCTCGAAGAGCTCGTCCGGACCTCGAAAGGTCTTCGCCAAACTCCGGAATGCGGTCAAGCTCAACCCGAAAAATGCGTTTTCGGGGTCCGCGAGGGAAGTTGCTCGGCTTTATCGTCTCGGGCGCGGCATCGAGGCCAACCGGGAAAATCGCCGCCATCACGAGCATGGGGCCGATTAAGGCGTCAAATGCGTCTGGCTCACACGGGCTGCCTCGCGGCGGCGAGTCGTTTCATAGCCGGCTCGGGGGAGCGAAGCCTCCCTCTCTACAAACTCTTTGAAAGAAAACCCCGGGCGCTTCTCACGGGACCGACGAGGCCCGGCAAGCCCTCGACTCCACAAAACAACTCCTTGCCGGCCCGCCCTGTGCTCGTTGCTCTGCAGCTAATGAGGCCAATCCTTCTCTACATCTCGGCCACCTCGAAGGTGGTGAGCACCGCCGGGTCGTCGAGAGAGGAGGAGGAAGGGCACGCACTCAAGGTCACGGCGTCCGGTGTGCCGTCGATGGTCCTCACTGACACCAAAACTCGCTACTCACGGCTCAAGCTCGTGTACGCGTGTGCTCATCACCCGACGCTGCTCGGACACTCGCCGACTCCCACCTGACCGTCGTCTCGGTATCCCCTGGGTCATCCGCGACCCAGGTCACGGGGCCACGCGGCCAAGTGGGCGGTCGAGCTCATGGGAGCCGAAATCACGTGCCGCCCGGAGGCGCCATCAAGTCTCGGCTCGCGGACTTCATTGCGAATGGACCCGAGGTCGAGGCAGCCACCTAGGCCCGACGACATCGAGTCTTGGACCCTACACTCCGACGGATCGATCAAAAATCTGGCGCCGGCGTCGGGCCCGTCTTCACCTCTCCGAAGAAGGTGTGCATGAAATACTCCATGCGCTGCACTTCCCGCGTCCCAACAACGTGGCGAATCTGAAGCATTGGTGAGCGGACTCACGAATGCGCCGCGAGCTCGACATCCGGCACCTCGAGGTCCGGAGACTACCAGCTCGTCAAAAACCAAGTCATGAAAGGGTCGACTGCGTCAACCCGAAGATGGTCGCGTACCACGAAGGTCCGGAACTTGAGGAACATTTCCATCGGTGGAGGTCAACCACGTCCACCGCAACCTCAACAACGACGCCGACGCCCTGCCAAGGCTCGCGTCGGACCGCCTGCCGTTTCCGAGAGTCTTCATGCACGAACAACACAAGCCCTCGATACGGCTCGGGGAAGAGCCCGCCGGAAGGTCGGACTCAAGCCCCCGGGCCGGACCCCATGGACACCGGCGTCCGCGAAGGGTCGAGCGCTCCCGATACAAAGGGCACGCTTGGCGGCGAGCCGTGTCCGGGCTCGGGGGATCGACTCGCGGGCCGGCTCGGGAGGCGGGTCGACCCGGCCACCTGGCTGGGCGTGTCCCTTGTTACGATGGCTGAAGCAAGGCGAGGCGACCCGGGCATGAGGAGTCACGACGGCTAGCTGGGAGGGCTAAGGCTTTTCTCGTGGGGGAAGAGCTCTGGAAACGGCGGGGCAACCGGCATCCTACAGTCACGCATCACCGTCGAAGATGGTCGGAGCTCGTCAAAGAAATCCACGGGGCGAATGGCCATCACGCGCACCACGGGCTCGTCGGGAAAGCTTTCCGTCAAGGTTTCTCTTGGCGGCCGGCGCCGCCGACGCCACTCGGTCGTCCGGCGTTGCGGGGCCGGTTCTTGCCAGCGAGACACACCTCCCAGCCCAAGCCCTCCAAGCGATTCCGCTCACGGCCGCTCGCGTGCGGGGTCTTGACATGGTAGGACGTTCGAGGACGACCCAGGAGGATACACGCATCTCCTGCGTCGCTATCGACAAGTTCTCCAAATGGATCGAAGTCATGCCCATCGCGCGATGCGCGGCGCCGGCGACCAAGTTCTTCAGGGCATTATCCACCGCCGGTCCCGAACTTCGATCATCACCGACAACGGCACCAACCCGTGGGGAAGTCTTCATCGGCCGGGTGCAGCGATCACGGCATCGCGTCGACACGGCGGCGTCGGCCACCCCTGACCAACGGGCGGTAGAAGCGAGCTAATGGCATGATCTGCGGGGCGTGAAGTCCGCATCGCCTTCGGGAGGCTCGAGAAATACGCCCGCCGATGGGCTAGTCGAGCTCCGCGGTCGTGTGGAGTCTTCGTACCACACCAAAGCGGGCCACGGGGCGAACCCGTTCTTCCTCGTCTTCGGGTCGGCGGTTCTTCCTACCGAGCTCGATGCGGCTCACCCGAGCTCGGACCTTCGGCGACACAATAACCAAGGCTGCTCGAAGACGCCCTTGACCCGGCTTCGGCGAAGCTTCGTGACATCGCGCTCATCCACTCCGCCAAGTACCTACAATCCATGCGGCGCTACCACGGCGACACGTCGGGGGGCGAGCCTTGGCGTCGGCGATCGTCCCTCCTGACGAGTCCAAAGCCCGAGGGACGGGCACAAGCTCTCCGGCGCCATGGGAGGGGTCCTTTATCATCGACCAAGTGTTGAGGCGGGACGCGTACAAGCTCAAGGACCATCGAGGGCGAATCCTCACCAACGCATGGAACATCGAGCGACTACGTCGCTTCTACCCTTAAGATGTATTTTGAAGAATCATAACTCGTAAAAACTCAATAAGACACCCGATTCGATGCAAAGATCTGTGCAAGCATCTCGAATTCACGTCTTAAGCTGCGAGCAATGACGGGCCTTCATCGACAAAGGCCGCCCTTGCTCGGGGGGGCTGAATGGGGCGCACACCCCATCGGTTTACTACACCAATTTTTAGCAAATTCTTCACAAAGATCACAACAACGAGCTCGCTCACGAGGCCGTGCTCCTTTTCCTTAACGTCTTAAAACAACTAAGTCACGAGTTCGTCAACAAAGGCATGGCGCGGCGCCTAACGATCTCCCTGCGCCCCGCGCTAACGAGAAAACGGCCGTCATCCGACTTAAAATACGAACTCGTAAAAGTTGGAACAAGGACACGGGATAGGAAAAGGAACACGAGTGATCTTCATTCCGAACCACGAGTCCCTTTAAATCCTTAACAATGATACCTCAACTCACGAGGACTTAGAAACTAGCGCAAGGGGGGGCTTGGCCCCGAGCTCCTACTTTTACGCGAAGGAGGATCCTCGTCCATCGCCCTCGCGAAGTGCCAGCGGGCCTCCTCCTCCGCCTCAGCGCTCGGCTCCCTCCGTGATGAGTCCCAGGACTCCCACCTCTCTCACCCAGCAAGCTTATAGAGCTCGGCGGACAACTCCGCAGTCGAGCTCGGCGGCGAAGTGATCTTCTCGGCTCGGTTTGAGGCGTCGTCGATACGGCGCCCATCCAGCCTTCACCGCCTCGGCGTCCATTTTCGTATAGTGGCCCGATAACGGCCGCGGCCTTGTGGACCACCGGTGGCGTCCTCGCCACCTTATACGGCACCAGCAGGGATTCGCTCGCCGGGTCGCCATCTCCCTCAACGCCGAGGGGCGTCGCACACATCCTCGGCTCGCCATAGCGAGATCCCTCGAGCGCCCGCCGGGCTCGCCGCCTCCTCCGTGGCATTAGAGGCACAAACCGAAGACGCTCAAGCTCCTCCTTGGCGTCTGAGCTCGGCCGGTCTTGTTGCTTCAAGTCCGTCTCCTTCCCAGCCGCGAGCCGGGCATGCTCCAGGTGGCCTCGACGAGGAGGCAAGATTCCGTGTCCGCGACGTCCACGGCGCCTTCGGGACTTCTCCTTCTCCCCGCAAGACAAGAAGACGGTTCAATAAACGGAAGTCACCGCGACTCGATACACGGAGGCGGATCGGACGCTTACCTCCACGGCTCACTATAGAGCTCACCCTCGTTGTGCGAAAATGGTTCTCCTCGTTGAGCCGGTCCCTCCTCGCGATCGTCGGCGTGCGGCGACACCACATTTGGGCGACCTCGCGATCATACTGTGAGCCCGCGCCGGCGAGAACAATCGACCCCAAATCGGAGGAAAACAAAAAACGCCAAGATTGGGCGGTGACACTCCACCCCCTTAAGCTCGGCCTCGTGGCCGACGGAGGTACCCGGAAGGGTCTCCGTCTTCTCCTTATGAAAGGGCCTCCGCCCTACGTCGGCCGCCCGGCCTTGAGCTCCTTGTCCTCGGCGGGCGGTGGAGGGTGTCGAGCTCCTCCTGCATTTTTCTTGCGCTGCCTGGTGGGGCGAGCTCAAGCGCTCCTTCTGCCCGAGCCGCCTCTGCCCGCCGGCTTCGGCTCCCTTCTTGTGCCGCCCGAAGGCCGGCCTTCAGCGTCCCGGACGAGTCCAACGACGTCCTCCGTGCGCGCGCAAGAAATTGATCTTTGGCTGCGCCGCGCCGAGCTCTTCACTCATGTCCTTGTACGGCTCAATGAGCTTCCCGACGGCCCCCCACCCTCGGTGAAAGTCGTGGTCGGTGGTTGTGTTCCGGGATGGAATCTGCCACGAAGAGCACAAGCACATGGCGGCTTAGGGAAGCACAAGAAAAAGGAGAGAACGTCACGAGGCCATGACGATCTCGAACCTGCACAAGTCCCGAACAGCCGCGGGTCCTCGGTGGGCGCAGACGCGTGGCGTCATCGAGTCGCGAGAGAACGATGTCATTTCCCCTGGAGCCGCTGAACCAGAGCCGACGCCCGCCTGAGATCCCTTCCGGGGACCCACGGCGTCTTCGGGCTAGCCCCGATGGGCCCTCACCTTCGGCCTGCGCAACCGGGTCGCCTCAGCCGTCTCGCCGTCGGAGATGTCAATAACGAGGATTTCGGCGGCCTCCCCGATTCGTGCATGAGCCACCGACTCGGTGGTCTTCTCCGGCGACCTCGCCCATGGCGGAACATCCTCGGACCTCGCCGTCTCCCTCTCCGCCGCCACCGGGATCTCGGGGCCCCTCGACTCCCACCCAGGCCGTCGGTGGAGTCTCACGACCAAGTCGGGGCCACCGCCGGCGCTGACTACCGCGCCGCATCGTTGCCGAGCGAGGCCCGAGGAGGAGGAGCTCGACATCGGCGAAACGGTCGGCAATGACCCCTTTGAAATCGAGGAACGGCGCCATCATCCGGGACCCGTGAGTCGTGCCCACCAGTTGCCGCCGTCGTCGCCCGTCGCCATGGGCGGTGTCCCCACCGCCGAGCTCGTCGGCGGCCCCGAGCTCGCCGACCAACACTCGAACTTCGGAGGCCGAGCTCGTCGTTCTGGCATCGAGAGCTCTCCATCGCCGGGCCCGAACTGGCCGCCGGGGTCTCCTCACTCGTCAGGGGCGCTTCGTCGGGGCCACGGGGGCGCCCGCAACGCCAATGACAATTAAGACCCACGCCCGAGCGCGGGTGCACGACCGTAAAGGGGAAGAGAACTCACGTCGATATACGCCTCTTCCGGCGGTGGCTGGGCACCCGGACCCCGGTTGACCGCCCGGTGAACCCGCCCTCGGAGCTACGGCGCGGAGTACGGCGCCGCGGCTGAGGCGCCGACTCCTCCTCGGCGCGGCGTCGCCGGCATCAAGCTGGGGAACCCCGATGAGGTCCCGATCTCCTCGCTACGGGCCTCGCGGACGACGGAGGATCTTGCTCGGCGCGCCTTCCCTCCTCCCGCGCTACGCTCGGCGAGCTGCTCTCGGGGGCTCGGTCGGCCTCTCAGGCGGCGCCCTCTCGAGGAGGAGGACGCGAACAAATGACTTCACTTCGCCAACTCCGCAAAACACAAGCTCATCCTCACGGAACTCAAAGCGATAGTGGGCAACCTCGAACAAACAAGAAGTGCGAGCTCTTACCAGCGCCCGCGTATCCGCGTCGAGGAGAACTTAAGGGGCTCCCAGGGCCCCGTGACCCGCCCGTCTGCGTCGGTAGAGTTATCCACCATTCCACTGTTCGACGATTCAGCGGCGGACGTTGCGGGTCCCCACGAACGGCGAGCTCGGCTCCATCTCCCGCACAGCGAAGGCGTCGTCGTTGGAGCGGCACTAGCCGCGCCGCGAGGGGCCTCGATGATATGGTTCAGCGTCGGACCGGGCGTCGCGAGCTGCCCGTCTTCAACGCCCGGCCTCCACCCCGAGGGGATCGTGATCGTGCGGACCCTCACGCCCGCGGTACGCTGCGGTGTCGAGCGTCTTCCCGGTGTGCCGAGGATGGTGGGGTCGTTCTTAGGTAGAACCACTCCTCCCTCCACCCGGGGTTTGCCGTCGGGAAGTCGCCCCTTGGGGAAAGAACTCGCGGACCTTCCCACCGCGCAAGCGGATCGTGGCAGCGCGGCAATCGAGCCGCACCTCCCCGGACCTCGTCGCCGCCCTTCAAGCCCTGGATCTTGGCATGAGGAAGTGCGGGAAGAGCTCCCGGTTGGGGGAATCCCCAACCATCCCCTCGCGACAACATCGTGAACGCCGAAAACAGCGGGGATGCCGTTCGGCGTCGCGTCTTGCTCTCGCGCCCATACCACAGCGGGCTCGGAAGAAATCGTCGGCGGGGGCCGGCCGCGGCCGCTGCGTGGAAGGCCACGAGCGACACCACATACCCGCCCGGGGGATCGGGAACCGTGCGGCGGCGGGAGGATCCACTCTTCGGCCTCCGTCGCCGGCCGATGCGGGAGCCCGTTGACGAGCCCATGAGCTCCGAGCGCTGCTTGGTCGCCCGTCGAGCGATGCCATGTCCCCATCTTGCGCTCACGGAGGCGGATCATCGGCGGACGGGGGAGACGGAGAAGTAGATCACGAGCAAAGAAGTATGTCCCCTCTCTCTCTTTCTATCTCTTTTTCTCTCTCTCGCTCTTTGGCTTTCTACGAAGGAAGGGGAAGAAAGGTGAATCCGCCCCGATCTCCGCCTATTTATAAGGCCCGGGTCACGGCGGATGATGCCCAGAAGGAACCGGTCGGGGGGGGGCCGCCCGGCGTCGCGTCCACAGCGCAGCGGCTATCGCCACAACAACCCACGGTCGCCATCCGCGAAGTCCGGCGGCAGCGGCATTAATGGGATAACTCCGACCAGCGGGAAAAATTCCAGCGGTAAAATCCCCATCGGCTATTTTTTTTTGCGTGAGTGGCGCCCGAGAGCTCGACACACCGGTGAAAATCTTGAGCTCGACGATGGGAGAGCGATACCACGAGCTTCGCCGTCCTAGGGTTCTAAGGCGGCCCGGCCCAAGGGCCTCGACGGTCGCCCGAAACACCACGAAGTGAGGGCGCTAAGGCAAACCGACAAGCGACTCTTGCCACGAGAACTCGAGCGAACTTCGGGGCTTTAAGCTAAAGCGTGTTCGGGTTGCCAAAGGAAACAAAAAGGCGACTTCGGGTTATCCTCCGCGAGCGAGGAGGACACGAGTCCACGGGCTCTTCGAGCGAGCGGCCCAGTAAAAAGTCGGCGCCTTTGGAATATGAGGTCGGTCGCCGGTGACCACATCGAGCGAGCTCGAGCTTGACCTCCCGGACCACCGCTATCAACTCACCGAGCACTCGGTTTTCACCCAACGAGGTAAAACCAAGTCCGAGCTCACCCCCTTTACGGCCTCGTGCTATAAGCGGGAAGCGAACACACGATAGCCTATAGAAGCCTCCACGCGGACCTCTGTCCCCGCGGAGCCTCGGGGACTACACGCATGGTTCGGCCGAAACACACCAAGCGGGGATCACCGGGCATCACCGAGACGAAACCCAAGCAAAGGGAGAGACACGGGGGCTACTGTCTGCAGGTCGAGCGGCGACGTCGAACTAAAAACCCCTCCTTGCCGGGTGTTACGGACTCGGGAACACTATCGACAAGATTGTCCCACGCTTCCCGTCACAACCTCGGGCCCGACGCCTCGTAACGAGCCTCGAGACCTCGCGACTAATTACGGTCGAGACCTACGGCCATCTGAGGACAAAATTGGTACCTAACCCTTACGCTTTCATTGTTCATAAAAGCATACATACATATAGGCACGAAACTGCATGAACCCGATAAAGAAACTACAAAAACGAAAGGGCACGAAGAGGTCCCATCTACAACAGCTTCCACGGCGACGGCGTCCCACGGCCTCAAGAGCTTTCGCAAGCCCGCGGTCGAGAAGGCGTCTTGCGGTCCATTGTCGAGGCTCGAGCTTGGGTGGCGATGACCTTGGAGGGCGGATGCCCACGTTGGCCCGGGAGCCGTTCACCTTCCTCGCCCTTGCGGTCCTTGTCAAGCTTGAGCTTGGTGACGAAGACCTACGCCCGGGGCCGGCCAGCGCCCCGCCCCTGACTCGGCGGGCTACTCTTCTCCCGCTGCCAGGGCCTCGGCGTCGATGTTAGCCACCACCGCCTCCGCAGTGACCTCGAACTCCTCGACGCCGGGCACCAAGGCTCGCCACCGAGTCTCCATCCGCAAAACCACGGATCCTCGCCCGGTCGGCGCCGGTCGCCGACGACGCCATCGCTGAGCGGGCCACCGCACCGCGACGGGCGCCGAGCGAGCGCTGCGGGAGGCGCTCAGGGTGCGATCCGCCTCTTCCGGGTAGCCCGCGACCCAATACAGAGGATCGGCGAGCGGACATCAACTCAAAAACCAAACAGGAAGGGGACGCTCACCGCGCGAAACGTGCCGGGCATTTTCGCCCTCACGCGTCGCGACGCGAGCTCACGCTCCAGCAGGTGTCGATGAGCGCCGCCCTCACATCTCCACGACCGCGCGGCCGAAGTCTGGCGGAGCTCGGTGATCACCGCCTGGGGCGGGGCGGAGGCGGCGCGGCCCGGGCGGAAGAAGGGCATAGCCCCCGGCGGGCCGGGATCGCCCCGCCGACGCATGTTGCGCCGGAAGGCGAGATCCCCCCGTCGGCGTCGGCGCCCTTCCTCCCCGGGCCTCCGCTGCCACAAGACCCTTGACCCTCCATCCGCCGAGCGGGTGGCTCAGGGGAGGAGAAGAGTGCGAGGGGGAAGAAGACGAATGCCACTCCACGACCCGAGCCATTGTATTTATAATGGGCCGCGACGGTTCACCTCCCCCACGGGGGAGGCGCCCGGCGCCCGCTTCCCCACGATCTCCACCCACGATGCACGATTAGCGAGGAACCGCCGCCAATGACGGCGACTGTAAGCTGCGCGACCAATCGCGAGCACCGCTGGCGCCCGCATTAACCACCGATAAAAAAATCGGGCCAGCGTTGCGTTCCCCAAGGAGCCGTCACAAGGCCGCCGCAGCGACCACGGCCGGCTCATTGGAAAATCCACTAAGGGAGAGCGGGCTCACCGTCTTCGAGGACTTCGGCCGTAGCCGTCGCGAGCACCCATACCTCGAGGTCGACGGCGGCCGTCGGGCGAAGAAAGGCGGCTCGGGGATCGACGGCCTCAAGACAACAGTCGAAGGGCTCACCACAACACTAAGAAAGCCTCGCGCGAGTCACGAAGCTCTCCCGGCCCTCGAAGCTACACGCCGGTGCGCTCGCGCACCCACGACCGTAACATGACTCTCAACCCTCTCAAGTGGCGCGCCGAAAACGGAGCATTTGAGAGAGACCTCCTCTCTCCCCAAACGCTCGGGGCTCTTGTGGGATCAATATTTTGGATGACCCCAATCCGTCAATCAAGACCCTCGACATCATGTCTCGACGATTCTAACCAAGGACCTCTCCTTCCACCCATGGTAAGCCCTCGGCCCGAGCGGGTTACACGGCCCCTGAGCTCTTTCACAGCGAGACCTCTTTCCGCCCGCTCGAGGTCTCAGGTCGTCGACCTTTCACCCGAATCGCACTCGAGCTCTCGGCGGACCTCTTCCGCCGCTCGAGGTCCCGCCGACGGCCCCCCCTTCAAGTTTGCGCTAGAGCTCTCCAGCGCGACCTCTCCGATTCGGCTCGAGCTCCGAGCTCGGCGAACCGCTCAACAAACGCCCGATCTACGAGCTTCGTCCCCACGGCGTCACGCGGAAGACCGCAAATCACGAGGGGTTGGCCAACCACTCCCCGGGCGCACGGTGGCCATGCGGAGCACAAATGGGCGGAAAGATCGGCCCCGTCTGTCGCCCGCCCATGCCCCGATGACTCCAACAAGCGTCCACGATGACGCGCAGGTACGAGCGACGTGATACCCCATCCATTTGGCATGGGCACCCCCACGCCGACGGGACGATTCCAACCACGATTGGGGTCAAGTGGCCCTTCTGCGCCACCAGACCAGGATCGCGCTGCGGCGGCGACCAATTTCGCATCCAAGGCCGCTCAGAGCTCAAGAGAGGGCCCCGGCCACCAAAGAGCTCGATCCGAGCTCGACCGTCGATCCCTGTCAACTCAAGAACTCCGCCATCATGGCCGGAGACGCACACTACCCGCACGCCCATCGCCGGCAACATGGGCACCCCATTACCGGAAAAGGACGCCTTCCAACCACGGTCCCGACGAGGCGACGATGACCACCGCCCATGCCCCGACCGCCATGTCTGGGCGACGACCGGTTCCAGGCATCCAAGGCCGCCGAGCTCGAGGTAGCTATTAGCCAACCCACGAGCTCGCTCGAAGAGCTCTTTCGCTGGCCGATACGCATCGTCATATTGTTCCATCTACCCCGCCCCCACTCGAAGAGCTCACATGTTCTATCCCCTTGCTACTATAAAAGGAGGGTAGGGTCTTCCGATTAAGGGCAAGCAGAAAAAGAAGAACAAGGCACCGGTTCTTCTCAAATCCTTCCTCACTCTCATTGGCACTTGCCTCAATCATAGACACACAGGAGCCGCTCCTCTCTCGCTCGCGCTTATGCGCACCGTGCGACATTTGAGCTCGGATAGTGAACACACCTGGACTAGGGGCCCGACTTTGCCCCGAACCCGATTATAAATTACGTGTCATTGTCTCGAGCTAGGCCATTGGTCGCACTAGCCACCATTCTTGTGACGGTGGTATTAGACCCGACACCGGGCGTGAAACTTCTTTGCCACGATCGCAGGAGCTGCCCTCAAATGCGCGGCTACCTTTGTTGCGGGC